>CAJSMH010000014.1:0-41891 GCA_907269105.1 Volucella inanis | reverse complement strand
TTCAAAACTTTAAAATGGCTGTATCTTCTAAACGAAGCGTCTGTGGGGGTCATATTTTGCACCAAAAATAAAAAATTTTAATTATAGCCGGTCAAAATTTCAAAACTTTAAAATGGCTGTATCTTCTAAACTAAGCGTCTGTGGGGGTCATATTTTGCACCAAAAATAAAAAATTTGTATTACAGCCGGTTAAAATTTCAAAACTTTAAAATGGCTGTATCTTCTAAACCAAGCGTCTGCGGGGGTCATATTTTGCACCAAAAATAAAAAATTTGTATTACAGCCTGTCAAAATTTCAAAACTTTAAAATGGCTGTATCTTCTAAACTAAGCGTCTGTGGGGGTCATATTTTGCACCAAAAATAAAAAATTTTAATTATAGCCGGTTAAAATTTCGAAACTTTAAAATGGCTGTATCTTCTAAACTAAGCGTCTGTGAGGGTCATATTTTGCACCAAAAATAAAAAATTTGTATTACAGCCGGTTAAAATTTCAAAACTTTAAAATGGCTGTATCTTCTAAACTAAGCGTCTGCGGGGGTCATATTTTGCACCAAAAATAAAAAATTTTAATTATAGCCGGTCAAAATTTCAAAACTTTAAAATGGCTGTATCTTCTAAACTAAGCGTCTGCGGGGGTCATATTTTGCACCAAAAATAAAAAATTTGTATTACAGCCGGTTAAAATTTCAAAACTTTAAAATGGCTGTATCTTCTAAACTAAGCGTCTGTGGGGGTCATATTTTGCACCAAAAATAAAAAATTTTAATTATAGCCGGTTAAAATTTCAAAACTTTAAAATGGCTGTATCTTCTAAACTAAGCGTCTGTGGGGGTCATATTTTGCACCAAAAATAAAAAATTTGTATTACAGCCGGTTAAAATTTCAAAACTTTAAAATGGCTGTATCTTCTAAACTAAGCGTCTGTGGGGGTCATATTTTGCACCAAAAATAAAAAATTTTAATTATAGCCGGTTAAAATTTCGAAACTTTAAAATGGCTGTATCTTCTAAACTAAGCGTCTGCGGGGGTCATATTTTGCACCAAAAATAAAAAATTTGTATTACAGCCGGTCAAAATTTCAAAACTTTAAAATGGCTGTATCTTCTAAACTAAGCGTCTGCGGGGGTCATATTTTGCACCAAAAATAAAAAATTTGTATTACAGCCGGTCAAAATTTCAAAACTTTAAAATGGCTGTATCTTCTAAACTAAGCGTCTGTGGGGGTCATATTTTGCACCAAAAATAAAAAATTTGTATTACAGCCGGTTAAAATTTCAAAACTTTAAAATGGCTGTATCTTCTAAACCAAGCGTCTGCGGGGGTCATATTTTGCACCAAAAATAAAAAATTTGTATTACAGCCGGTCAAAATTTCAAAACTTTAAAATGGCTGTATCTTCTAAACTAAGCGTCTGCGGGGGTCATATTTTGCACCAAAAATAAAAAATTTGTATTACAGCCGGTCAAAATTTCAAAACTTTAAAATGGCTGTATCTTCTAAACTAAGCGTCTGTGGGGGTCATATTTTGCACCAAAAATAAAAAATTTTAATTATAGCCGGTTAAAATTTCGAAACTTTAAAATGGCTGTATCTTCTAAACTAAGCGTCTGCGGGGGTCATATTTTGCACCAAAAATAAAAAATTTGTATTACAGCCGGTCAAAATTTCAAAACTTTAAAATGGCTGTATCTTCTAAACTAAGCGTCTGTGGGGGTCATATTTTGCACCAAAAATAAAAAATTTTAATTATAGCCGGTTAAAATTTCGAAACTTTAAAATGGCTGTATCTTCTAAACTAAGCGTCTGCGGGGGTCATATTTTGCACCAAAAATAAAAAATTTGTATTACAGCCGGTCAAAATTTCAAAACTTTAAAATGGCTGTATCTTCTAAACTAAGCGTCTGTGGGGGTCATATTTTGCACCAAAAATAAAAAATTTTAATTATAGCCGGTCAAAATTTCAAAACTTTAAAATGGCTGTATCTTCTAAACTAAGCGTCTGTGGGGGTCATATTTTGCACCAAAAATAAAAAATTTGTATTACAGCCGGTTAAAATTTCAAAACTTTAAAATGGCTGTATCTTCTAAACCAAGCGTCTGTGGGGGTCATATTTTGCACCAAAAATAAAAAATTTTAATTATAGCCGGTTAAAATTTCGAAACTTTAAAATGGCTGTATCTTCTAAACTAAGCGTCTGTGAGGGTCATATTTTGCACCAAAAATAAAAAATTTGTATTACAGCCGGTTAAAATTTCAAAACTTTAAAATGGCTGTATCTTCTAAACTAAGCGTCTGTGGGGGTCATATTTTGCACCAAAAATAAAAAATTTGTATTACAGCCGGTCAAAATTTCAAAACTTTAAAATGGCTGTATCTTCTAAACTAAGCGTCTGTGGGGGTCATATTTTGCACCAAAAATAAAAAATTTTAATTATAGCCGGTTAAAATTTCGAAACTTTAAAATGGCTGTATCTTCTAAACTAAGCGTCTGCGGGGGTCATATTTTGCACCAAAAATAAAAAATTTGTATTACAGCCGGTCAAAATTTCAAAACTTTAAAATGGCTGTATCTTCTTAACTAAGCGTCTGTGGGGGTCATATTTTGCACCAAAAATAAAAAATTTTAATTATAGCCGGTTAAAATTTCGAAACTTTAAAATGGCTGTATCTTCTAAACTAAGCGTCTGTGGGGGTCATATTTTGCACCAAAAATAAAAAATTTTAATTATAGCCGGTCAAAATTTCAAAACTTTAAAATGGCTGTATCTTCTAAACGAAGCGTCTGTGGGGGTCATATTTTGCACCAAAAATAAAAAATTTTAATTATAGCCGGTCAAAATTTCAAAACTTTAAAATGGCTGTATCTTCTAAACTAAGCGTCTGTGGGGGTCATATTTTGCACCAAAAATAAAAAATTTGTATTACAGCCGGTTAAAATTTCAAAACTTTAAAATGGCTGTATCTTCTAAACCAAGCGTCTGCGGGGGTCATATTTTGCACCAAAAATAAAAAATTTGTATTACAGCCTGTCAAAATTTCAAAACTTTAAAATGGCTGTATCTTCTAAACTAAGCGTCTGTGGGGGTCATATTTTGCACCAAAAATAAAAAATTTTAATTATAGCCGGTTAAAATTTCGAAACTTTAAAATGGCTGTATCTTCTAAACTGTGAGGGTCATATTTTGCACCAAAAATAAAAAATTTGTATTACAGCCGGTTAAAATTTCAAAACTTTAAAATGGCTGTATCTTCTAAACTAAGCGTCTGCGGGGGTCATATTTTGCACCAAAAATAAAAAATTTTAATTATAGCCGGTCAAAATTTCAAAACTTTAAAATGGCTGTATCTTCTAAACTAAGCGTCTGCGGGGGTCATATTTTGCACCAAAAATAAAAACTTCTAAACTAAGCGTCTGTGGGGGTCATATTTTGCACCAAAAATAAAAAATTTTAATTATAGCCGGTCAAAATTTCAAAACTTTAAAATGGCTGTATCTTCTAAACGAAGCGTCTGTGGGGGTCATATTTTGCACCAAAAATAAAAAATTTTAATTATAGCCGGTCAAAATTTCAAAACTTTAAAATGGCTGTATCTTCTAAACTAAGCGTCTGTGGGGGTCATATTTTGCACCAAAAATAAAAAATTTGTATTACAGCCGGTTAAAATTTCAAAACTTTAAAATGGCTGTATCTTCTAAACCAAGCGTCTGCGGGGGTCATATTTTGCACCAAAAATAAAAAATTTGTATTACAGCCTGTCAAAATTTCAAAACTTTAAAATGGCTGTATCTTCTAAACTAAGCGTCTGTGGGGGTCATATTTTGCACCAAAAATAAAAAATTTTAATTATAGCCGGTTAAAATTTCGAAACTTTAAAATGGCTGTATCTTCTAAACTGTGAGGGTCATATTTTGCACCAAAAATAAAAAATTTGTATTACAGCCGGTTAAAATTTCAAAACTTTAAAATGGCTGTATCTTCTAAACTAAGCGTCTGCGGGGGTCATATTTTGCACCAAAAATAAAAAATTTTAATTATAGCCGGTCAAAATTTCAAAACTTTAAAATGGCTGTATCTTCTAAACTAAGCGTCTGCGGGGGTCATATTTTGCACCAAAAATAAAAAATTTGTATTACAGCCGGTTAAAATTTCAAAACTTTAAAATGGCTGTATCTTCTAAACTAAGCGTCTGTGGGGGTCATATTTTGCACCAAAAATAAAAAATTTTAATTATAGCCGGTTAAAATTTCAAAACTTTAAAATGGCTGTATCTTCTAAACTAAGCGTCTGTGGGGGTCATATTTTGCACCAAAAATAAAAAATTTGTATTACAGCCGGTTAAAATTTCAAAACTTTAAAATGGCTGTATCTTCTAAACTAAGCGTCTGTGGGGGTCATATTTTGCACCAAAAATAAAAAATTTTAATTATAGCCGGTTAAAATTTCGAAACTTTAAAATGGCTGTATCTTCTAAACTGAGCGTCTGCGGGGGTCATATTTTGCACCAAAAATAAAAAATTTGTATTACAGCCGGTCAAAATTTCAAAACTTTAAAATGGCTGTATCTTCTAAACTAAGCGTCTGCGGGGGTCATATTTTGCACCAAAAATAAAAAATTTGTATTACAGCCGGTCAAAATTTCAAGACTTTAAAATGGCTGTATCTTCTAAACTAAGCGTCTGTGGGGGTCATATTTTGCACCAAAAATAAAAAATTTGTATTACAGCCGGTTAAAATTTCAAAACTTTAAAATGGCTGTATCTTCTAAACCAAGCGTCTGCGGGGGTCATATTTTGCACCAAAAATAAAAAATTTGTATTACAGCCGGTCAAAATTTCAAAACTTTAAAATGGCTGTATCTTCTAAACTAAGCGTCTGCGGGGGTCATATTTTGCACCAAAAATAAAAAATTTGTATTACAGCCGGTCAAAATTTCAAAACTTTAAAATGGCTGTATCTTCTAAACTAAGCGTCTGTGGGGGTCATATTTTGCACCAAAAATAAAAAATTTTAATTATAGCCGGTTAAAATTTCGAAACTTTAAAATGGCTGTATCTTCTAAACTAAGCGTCTGCGGGGGTCATATTTTGCACCAAAAATAAAAAATTTGTATTACAGCCGGTCAAAATTTCAAAACTTTAAAATGGCTGTATCTTCTAAACTAAGCGTCTGTGGGGGTCATATTTTGCACCAAAAATAAAAAATTTTAATTATAGCCGGTTAAAATTTCGAAACTTTAAAATGGCTGTATCTTCTAAACTAAGCGTCTGTGGGGGTCATATTTTGCACCAAAAATAAAAAATTTTAATTATAGCCGGTCAAAATTTCAAAACTTTAAAATGGCTGTATCTTCTAAACGAAGCGTCTGTGGGGGTCATATTTTGCACCAAAAATAAAAAATTTTAATTATAGCCGGTCAAAATTTCAAAACTTTAAAATGGCTGTATCTTCTAAACTAAGCGTCTGTGGGGGTCATATTTTGCACCAAAAATAAAAAATTTGTATTACAGCCGGTTAAAATTTCAAAACTTTAAAATGGCTGTATCTTCTAAAGCAAGCGTCTGCGGAGGTCATATTTTGCACCAAAAATAAAAAATTTGTATTACAGCCGGTCAAAATTTCAAAACTTTAAAATGGCTGTATCTTCTAAACTAAGCGTCTGTGGGGGTCATATTTTGCACCAAAAATAAAAAATTTTAATTATAGCCGGTTAAAATTTCGAAACTTTAAAATGGCTGTATCTTCTAAACTAAGCGTCTGTGAGGGTCATATTTTGCACCAAAAATAAAAAATTTGTATTACAGCCGGTTAAATTTTAAAACTTTAAAATGGCTGTATCTTCTAAACTAAGCGTCTGCGGGGGTCATATTTTGCACCAAAAATAAAAAATTTTAATTATAGCCGGTCAAAATTTCAAAACTTTAAAATGGCTGTATCTTCTAAACTAAGCGTCTGCGGGGGTCATATTTTGCACCAAAAATAAAAAATTTGTATTACAGCCGGTTAAAATTTCAAAACTTTAAAATGGCTGTATCTTCTAAACTAAGCGTCTGTGGGGGTCATATTTTGCACCAAAAATAAAAAATTTGTATTACAGCCGGTTAAAATTTCAAAACTTTAAAATGGCTGTATTTTCTAAACTAAGCGTCTGTGGGGGTCATATTTTGCACCAAAAATAAAAAATTTTAATTATAGCCGGTTAAAATTTCAAAACTTTAAAATGGCTGTATCTTCTAAACTAAGCGTCTGTGGGGGTCATATTTTGCACCAAAATAAAAAATTTTAATTATAGCCGGTCAAAATTTCAAAACTTTAAAATGGCTGTATCTTCTAAACTAAGCGTCTGTGGGGGTCATATTTTGCACCAAAAATAAAAAATTTGTATTAGAGCCGGTCAAAATTTCAAAACTTTAAAATGGCTGTATTTTCTAAACTAAGCGTCTGTGGGGGTCATATTTTGCACCAAAAATAAAAAATTTTAATTATAGCCGGTTAAAATTTCAAAACTTTAAAATGGCTGTATCTTCTAAACTAAGCGTCTGTGGGGGTCATATTTTGCACCAAAAATAAAAAATTTTAATTATAGCCGGTCAAAATTTCAAAACTTTAAAATGGCTGTATCTTCTAAACTAAGCGTCTGTGGGGGTCATATTTTGCACCAAAAATAAAAAATTTTAATTATAGCCGGTTAAAATTTCGAAACTTTAAAATGGCTGTATCTTCTAAACTAAGCGTCTGCGGGGGTCATATTTTGCACCAAAAATAAAAAATTTGTATTACAGCCGGTCAAAATTTCAAAACTTTAAAATGGCTGTATCTTCTAAACTAAGCGTCTGCGGGGGTCATATTTTGCACCAAAAATAAAAAATTTGTATTACAGCCGGTCAAAATTTCAAAACTTTAAAATGGCTGTATCTTCTAAACTAAGCGTCTGTGGGGGTCATATTTTGCACCAAAAATAAAAAATTTTAATTATAGCCGGTCAAAATTTGAAAACTTTAAAATGGCTGTATCTTCTAAACTAAGCGTCTGTGGGGGTCATATTTTGCACCAAAAATAAAAAATTTGTATTACAGCCGGTTAAAATTTCAAAACTTTAAAATGGCTGTATCTTCTAAACCAAGCGTCTGCGGGGGTCATATTTTGCACCAAAAATAAAAAATTTGTATTACAGCCGGTCAAAATTTCAAAACTTTAAAATGGCTGTATCTTCTAAACTAAGCGTCTGCGGGGGTCATATTTTGCACCAAAAATAAAAAATTTTAATTATAGCCGGTCAAAATTTCAAAACTTTAAAATGGCTGTATCTTCTAAACTAAGCGTCTGTGGGGGTCATATTTTGCACCAAAAATAAAAAATTTGTATTACAGCCGGTCAAAATTTCAAAACTTTAAAATGGCTGTATCTTCTAAACTAAGCGTCTGTGGGGGTCATATTTTGCACCAAAAATAAAAAATTTTAATTATAGCCGGTTAAAATTTCGAAACTTTAAAATGGCTGTATCTTCTAAACTAAGCGTCTGCGGGGGTCATATTTTGCACCAAAAATAAAAAATTTGTATTACAGCCGGTCAAAATTTCAAAACTTTAAAATGGCTGTATCTTCTAAACTAAGCGTCTGAGGGGTCATATTTTGCACCAAAAATAAAAAATTTTAATTTTAGCCGGTTAAAATTTCGAAACTTTAAAATGGCTGTATCTTCTAAACTAAGCGTCTGTGGGGGTCATATTTTGCACCAAAAATAAAAAATTTTAATTATAGCCGGTCAAAATTTCAAAACTTTAAAATGGCTGTATCTTCTAAACGAAGCGTCTGTGGGGGTCATATTTTGCACCAAAAATAAAAAATTTTAATTATAGCCGGTCAAAATTTCAAAACTTTAAAATGGCTGTATCTTCTAAACTAAGCGTCTGTGGGGGTCATATTTTGCACCAAAAATAAAAAATTTGTATTACAGCCGGTTAAAATTTCAAAACTTTAAAATGGCTGTATCTTCTAAACCAAGCGTCTGCGGGGGTCATATTTTGCACCAAAAATAAAAAATTTGTATTACAGCCGGTTAAAATTTCAAAACTTTAAAATGGCTGTATCTTCTAAACTAAGCGTCTGTGGGGGTCATATTTTGCACCAAAAATAAAAAATTTTAATTATAGCCGGTTAAAATTTCGAAACTTTAAAATGGCTGTATCTTCTAAACTAAGCGTCTGTGAGGGTCATATTTTGCACCAAAAATAAAAAATTTGTATTACAGCCGGTTAAAATTTCAAAACTTTAAAATGGCTGTATCTTCTAAACTAAGCGTCTGCGGGGGTCATATTTTGCACCAAAAATAAAAAATTTTAATTATAGCCGGTCAAAATTTCAAAACTTTAAAATGGCTGTATCTTCTAAACTAAGCGTCTGCGGGGGTCATATTTTGCACCAAAAATAAAAAATTTGTATTACAGCCGGTTAAAATTTCAAAACTTTAAAATGGCTGTATCTTCTAAACTAAGCGTCTGTGGGGGTTATATTTTGCACCAAAAATAAAAAATTTGTATTACAGCCGGTTAAAATTTCAAAACTTTAAAATGGCTGTATCTTCTAAACTAAGCGTCTGTGGGGGTCATATTTTGCACCAAAAATAAAAAATTTTAATTATAGCCGGTTAAAATTTCAAAACTTTAAAATAGCTGTATCTTCTAAACTAAGCGTCTGCGGGGGTCATATTTTGCACCAAAAATAAAAAATTTGTATTACAGCCGGTTAAAATTTCAAAACTTTAAAATGGCTGTATCTTCTAAACTAAGCGTCTGTGGGGGTCATATTTTGCACCAAAAATAAAAAATTTTAATTATAGCCGGTCAAAATTTCAAAACTTTAAAATGGCTGTATCTTCTAAACTAAGCGTCTGTGGGGGTCATATTTTGCACCAAAAATAAAAAATTTTAATTATAGCCGGTTAAAATTTCGAAACTTTAAAATGGCTGTATCTTCTAAACTAAGCGTCTGCGGGGGTCATATTTTGCACCAAAAATAAAAAATTTGTATTACAGCCGGTCAAAATTTCAAAACTTTAAAATGGCTGTATCTTCTAAACTAAGCGTCTGCGGGGGTCATATTTTGCACCAAAAATAAAAAATTTGTATTACAGCCGGTCAAAATTTCAAAACTTTAAAATGGCTGTATCTTCTAAACTAAGCGTCTGTGGGGGTCATATTTTGCACCAAAATAAAAAATTTTAATTATACCCGGTCAAAATTTCAAAACTTTAAAATGGCTGTATCTTCTAAACTAAGCGTCTGTGGGGGTCATATTTTGCACCAAAAATAAAAAATTTGTATTACAGCCGGTTAAAATTTCAAAACTTTAAAATGGCTGTATCTTCTAAACCAAGCGTCTGCGGGGGTCATATTTTGCACCAAAAATAAAAAATTTGTATTACAGCCGGTCAAAATTTCAAAACTTTAAAATGGCTGTATCTTCTAAACTAAGCGTCTGCGGGGGTCATATTTTGCACCAAAAATAAAAAATTTTAATTATAGCCGGTCAAAATTTCAAAACTTTAAAATGGCTGTATCTTCTAAACTAAGCGTCTGTGGGGGTCATATTTTGCACCAAAAATAAAAAATTTGTATTACAGCCGGTCAAAATTTCAAAACTTTAAAATGGCTGTATCTTCTAAACTAAGCGTCTGTGGGGGTCATATTTTGCACCAAAAATAAAAAATTTTAATTAAAGCCGGTTAAAATTTCGAAACTTTAAAATGGCTGTATCTTCTAAACTAAGCGTCTGCGGGGGTCATATTTTGCACCAAAAATAAAAAATTTGTATTACAGCCGGTCAAAATTTCAAAACTTTAAAATGGCTGTATCTTCTAAACTAAGCGTCTGTGGGGGTCATATTTTGCACCAAAAATAAAAAATTTTAATTATAGCCGGTTAAAATTTCGAAACTTTAAAATGGCTGTATCTTCTAAACTAAGCGTCTGTGGGGGTCATATTTTGCACCAAAAATAAAAAATTTTAATTATAGCCGGTCAAAATTTCAAAACTTTAAAATGGCTGTATCTTCTAAACGAAGCGTCTGTGGGGGTCATATTTTGCACCAAAAATAAAAAATTTTAATTATAGCCGGTCAAAATTTCAAAACTTTAAAATGGCTGTATCTTCTAAACTAAGCGTCTGTGGGGGTCATATTTTGCACCAAAAATAAAAAATTTGTATTACAGCCGGTTAAAATTTCAAAACTTTAAAATGGCTGTATCTTCTAAACCAAGCGTCTGCGGGGGTCATATTTTGCACCAAAAATAAAAAATTTGTATTACAGCCGGTCAAAATTTCAAAACTTTAAAATGGCTGTATCTTCTAAACTAAGCGTCTGTGGGGGTCATATTTTGCACCAAAAATAAAAAATTTTAATTATAGCCGGTTAAAATTTCGAAACTTTAAAATGGCTGTATCTTCTAAACTAAGCGTCTGTGAGGGTCATATTTTGCACCAAAAATAAAAAATTTGTATTACAGCCGGTTAAAATTTCAAAACTTTAAAATGGCTGTATCTTCTAAGCGTCTGCGGGGGTCATATTTTGCACCAAAAATAAAAAATTTTAATTATAGCCGGTCAAAATTTCAAAACTTTAAAATGGCTGTATCTTCTAAACTAAGCGTCTGCGGGGGTCATATTTTGCACCAAAAATAAAAAATTTGTATTACAGCCGATTAAAATTTCAAAACTTTAAAATGGCTGTATCTTCTAAACTAAGCGTCTGTGGGGGTCATATTTTGCAGCAAAAATAAAAAATTTGTATTACAGCCGGTTAAAATTTCAAAACTTTAAAATGGCTGTATCTTCTAAACTAAGCGTCTGTGGGGGTCATATTTTGCACCAAAAATAAAAAATTTTAATTATAGCCGGTTAAAATTTCAAAACTTTAAAATGGCTGTATCTTCTAAACTAAGCGTCTGCGGGGGTCATATTTTGCACCAAAAATAAAAAATTTGTATTACAGCCGGTTAAAATTTCAAAACTTTAAAATGGCTGTATCTTCTAAACTAAGCGTCTATGGGGGTCATATTTTGCACCAAAAATAAAAAATTTTAATTATAGCCGGTCAAAATTTCAAAACTTTAAAATGGCTGTATCTTCTAAACTAAGCGTCTGTGGGGGTCATATTTTGCACCAAAAATAAAAAATTTTAATTATAGCCGGTTAAAATTTCGAAACTTTAAAATGGCTGTATCTTCTAAACTAAGCGTCTGCGGGGGTCATATTTTGCACCAAAAATAAAAAATTTGTATTACAGCCGGTCAAAATTTCAAAACTTTAAAATGGCTGTATCTTCTAAACTAAGCGTCTGCGGGGGTCATATTTTGCACCAAAAATAAAAAATTTGTATTACAGCCGGTCAAAATTTCAAAACTTTAAAATGGCTGTATCTTCTAAACTAAGCGTCTGTGGGGGTCATATTTTGCACCAAAAATAAAAAATTTTAATTACAGCCGGTCAAAATTTCAAAACTTTAAAATGGCTGTATCTTCTAAACTAAGCGTCTGTGGGGGTCATATTTTGCACCAAAAATAAAAAATTTGTATTACAGCCGGTTAAAATTTCAAAACTTTAAAATGGCTGTATCTTCTAAACCAAGCGTCTGCGGGGGTCATATTTTGCACCAAAAATAATAAATTTGTATTACAGCCGGTCAAAATTTCAAAACTTTAAAATGGCTGTATCTTCTAAACTAAGCGTCTGCGGGGGTCATATTTTGCACCAAAAATAAAAAATTTGTATTACAGCCGGTTAAAATTTCAAAACTTTAAAATGGCTGTATCTTCTAAACTAAGCGTCTGTGGGGGTTATATTTTGCACCAAAAATAAAAAATTTGTATTACAGCCGGATAAAATTTCAAAACTTTAAAATGGCTGTATCTTCTAAACTAAGCGTCTGTGGGGGTCATATTTTGCACCAAAAATAAAAAATTTTAATTATAGCCGGTTAAAATTTCAAAACTTTAAAATGGCTGTATCTTCTAAACTAAGCGTCTGCGGGGGTCATATTTTGCACCAAAAATAAAAAATTTGTATTACAGCCGGTTAAAATTTCAAAACTTTAAAATGGCTGTATCTTCTAAACTAAGCGTCTGTGGGGGTCATATTTTGCACCAAAAATAAAAAATTTTAATTATAGCCGGTCAAAATTTCAAAACTTTAAAATGGCTGTATCATCTAAACTAAGCGTCTGTGGGGGTCATATTTTGCACCAAAAATAAAAAATTTTAATTATAGCCGGTTAAAATTTCGAAACTTTAAAATGGCTGTATCTTCTAAACTAAGCGTCTGCGGGGGTCATATTTTGCACCAAAAATAAAAAATTTGTATTACAGCCGGTCAAAATTTCAAAACTTTAAAATGGCTGTATCTTCTAAACTAAGCGTCTGCGGGGGTCATATTTTGCACCAAAAATAAAAAATTTGTATTACAGCCGGTCAAAATTTCAAAACTTTAAAATGGCTGTATCTTCTAAACTAAGCGTCTGTGGGGGTCATATTTTGCACCAAAAATAAAAAATTTTAATTATAGTAGGTCAAAATTTCAAAACTTTAAAATGGCTGTATCTTCTAAACTAAGCGTCTGTGGGGGTCATATTTTGCACCAAAAATAAAAAATTTGTATTACAGCCGGTTAAAATTTCAAAACTTTAAAATGGCTGTATCTTCTAAACCAAGCGTCTGCGGGGGTCATATTTTGCACCAAAAATAAAAAATTTGTATTACAGCCGGTCAAAATTTCAAAACTTTAAAATGGCTGTATCTTCTAAACTAAGCGTCTGCGGGGGTCATATTTTGCACCAAAAATAAAAAATTTTAATTATAGCCGGTCAAAATTTCAAAACTTTAAAATGGCTGTATCTTCTAAACTAAGCGTCTGTGGGGGTCATATTTTGCACCAAAAATAAAAAATTTGTATTACAGCCGGTCAAAATTTCAAAACTTTAAAATGGCTGTATCTTCTAAACTAAGCGTCTGTGGGGGTCATATTTTGCACCAAAAATAAAAAATTTTAATTAAAGCCGGTTAAAATTTCGAAACTTTAAAATGGCTGTATCTTCTAAGCTAAGCGTCTGCGGGGGTCATATTTTGCACCAAAAATAAAAAATTTGTATTACAGCCGGTCAAAATTTCAAAACTTTAAAATGGCTGTATCTTCTAAACTAAGCGTCTGTGGGGGTCATATTTTGCACCAAAAATAAAAAATTTTAATTATAGCCGGTTAAAATTTCGAAACTTTAAAATGGCTGTATCTTCTAAACTAAGCGTCTG
This sequence comes from Volucella inanis, assembly GCA_907269105.1. NCBI lineage: Eukaryota > Metazoa > Arthropoda > Insecta > Diptera > Syrphidae > Volucella > Volucella inanis. Next base: position 28,593 of record CAJSMH010000014.1, on the reverse strand, counting down.
TGGGGGTCATATTTTGCACCAAAAATAAAAAATTTTAATTATAGCCGGTCAAAATTTCAAAACTTTAAAATGGCTGTATCTTCTAAACGAAGCGTCTGTGGGGGTCATATTTTGCACCAAAAATAAAAAATTTTAATTATAGCCGGTCAAAATTTCAAAACTTTAAAATGGCTGTATCTTCTAAACGAAGCGTCTGTGGGGGTCATATTTTGCACCAAAAATAAAAAATTTGTATTACAGCCGGTTAAAATTTCAAAACTTTAAAATGGCTGTATCTTCTAAACCAAGCGTCTGCGGGGGTCATATTTTGCACCAAAAATAAAAAATTTGTATTACAGCCGGTCAAAATTTCAAAACTTTAAAATGGCTGTATCTTCTAAACTAAGCGTCTGTGGGGGTCATATTTTGCACCAAAAATAAAAAATTTTAATTATAGCCGGTTAAAATTTCGAAACTTTAAAATGGCTGTATCTTCTAAACTAAGCGTCTGTGAGGGTCATATTTTGCACCAAAAATAAAAAATTTGTATTACAGCCGGTTAAAATTTCAAAACTTTAAAATGGCTGTATCTTCTAAGCGTCTGCGGGGGTCATATTTTGCACCAAAAATAAAAAATTTTAATTATAGCCGGTCAAAATTTCAAAACTTTAAAATGGCTGTATCTTCTAAACTAAGCGTCTGCGGGGGTCATATTTTGCACCAAAAATAAAAAATTTGTATTACAGCCGATTAAAATTTCAAAACTTTAAAATGGCTGTATCTTCTAAACTAAGCGTCTGTGGGGGTCATATTTTGCAGCAAAAATAAAAAATTTGTATTACAGCCGGTTAAAATTTCAAAACTTTAAAATGGCTGTATCTTCTAAACTAAGCGTCTGTGGGGGTCATATTTTGCACCAAAAATAAAAAATTTTAATTATAGCCGGTTAAAATTTCAAAACTTTAAAATGGCTGTATCTTCTAAACTAAGCGTCTGCGGGGGTCATATTTTGCACCAAAAATAAAAAATTTGTATTACAGCCGGTTAAAATTTCAAAACTTTAAAATGGCTGTATCTTCTAAACTAAGCGTCTATGGGGGTCATATTTTTCACCAAAAATAAAAAATTTTAATTATAGCCGGTCAAAATTTCAAAACTTTAAAATGGCTGTATCTTCTAAACTAAGCGTCTGTGGGGGTCATATTTTGCACCAAAAATAAAAAATTTTAATTATAGCCGGTTAAAATTTCGAAACTTTAAAATGGCTGTATCTTCTAAACTAAGCGTCTGCGGGGGTCATATTTTGCACCAAAAATAAAAAATTTGTATTACAGCCGGTCAAAATTTCAAAACTTTAAAATGGCTGTATCTTCTAAACTAAGCGTCTGCGGGGGTCATATTTTGCACCAAAAATAAAAAATTTGTATTACAGCCGGTCAAAATTTCAAAACTTTAAAATGGCTGTATCTTCTAAACTAAGCGTCTGTGGGGGTCATATTTTGCACCAAAAATAAAAAATTTTAATTATAGCCGGTCAAAATTTCAAAACTTTAAAATGGCTGTATCTTCTAAACTAAGCGTCTGTGGGGGTCATATTTTGCACCAAAAATAAAAAATTTTAATTATAGCCGGTTAAAATTTCGAAACTTTAAAATGGCTGTATCTTCTAAACTAAGCGTCTGCGGGGGTCATATTTTGCACCAAAAATAAAAAATTTGTATTACAGCCGGTCAAAATTTCAAAACTTTAAAATGGCTGTATCTTCTAAACCAAGCGTCTGCGGGGGTCATATTTTGCACCAAAAATAAAAAATTTGTATTACAGCCGGTCAAAATTTCAAAACTTTAAAATGGCTGTATCTTCTAAACTAAGCGTCTGCGGGGGTCATATTTTGCACCAAAAATAAAAAATTTGTATTACAGCCGGTCAAAATTTCAAAACTTTAAAATGGCTGTATCTTCTAAACTAAGCGTCTGTGGGGGTCATATTTTGCACCAAAAATAAAAAATTTTAATTATAGCCGGTTAAAATTTCGAAACTTTAAAATGGCTGTATCTTCTAAACTAAGCGTCTGCGGGGGTCATATTTTGCACCAAAAATAAAAAATTTGTATTACAGCCGGTCAAAATTTCAAAACTTTAAAATGGCTGTATCTTCTAAACTAAGCGTCTGTGGGGGTCATATTTTGCACCAAAAATAAAAAATTTTAATTATAGCCGGTTAAAATTTCGAAACTTTAAAATGGCTGTATCTTCTAAACTAAGCGTCTGTGGGGGTCATATTTTGCACCAAAAATAAAAAATTTTAATTATAGCCGGTCAAAATTTCAAAACTTTAAAATGGCTGTATCTTCTAAACGAAGCGTCTGTGGGGGTCATATTTTGCACCAAAAATAAAAAATTTTAATTATAGCCGGTCAAAATTTCAAAACTTTAAAATGGCTGTATCTTCTAAACTAAGCGTCTGTGGGGGTCATATTTTGCACCAAAAATAAAAAATTTGTATTACAGCCGGTTAAAATTTCAAAACTTTAAAATGGCTGTATCTTCTAAAGCAAGCGTCTGCGGAGGTCATATTTTGCACCAAAAATAAAAAATTTGTATTACAGCCGGTCAAAATTTCAAAACTTTAAAATGGCTGTATCTTCTAAACTAAGCGTCTGTGGGGGTCATATTTTGCACCAAAAATAAAAAATTTTAATTATAGCCGGTTAAAATTTCGAAACTTTAAAATGGCTGTATCTTCTAAACTAAGCGTCTGTGAGGGTCATATTTTGCACCAAAAATAAAAAATTTGTATTACAGCCGGTTAAATTTTAAAACTTTAAAATGGCTGTATCTTCTAAACTAAGCGTCTGCGGGGGTCATATTTTGCACCAAAAATAAAAAATTTTAATTATAGCCGGTCAAAATTTCAAAACTTTAAAATGGCTGTATCTTCTAAACTAAGCGTCTGCGGGGGTCATATTTTGCACCAAAAATAAAAAATTTTAATTATAGCCGGTCAAAATTTCAAAACTTTAAAATGGCTGTATCTTCTAAACTAAGCGTCTGCGGGGGTCATATTTTGCACCAAAAATAAAAAATTTGTATTACAGCCGGTTAAAATTTCAAAACTTTAAAATGGCTGTATCTTCTAAACTAAGCGTCTGTGGGGGTCATATTTTGCACCAAAAATAAAAAATTTGTATTACAGCCGGTTAAAATTTCAAAACTTTAAAATGGCTGTATCTTCTAAACTAAGCGTCTGTGGGGGTCATATTTTGCACCAAAAATAAAAAATTTGTATTACAGCCGGTTAAAATTTCAAAACTTTAAAATGGCTGTATCTTCTAAACCAAGCGTCTGCGGGGGTCATATTTTGCACCAAAAATAAAAAATTTGTATTACAGCCGGTCAAAATTTCAAAACTTTAAAATGGCTGTATCTTCTAAACTAAGCGTCTGTGGGGGTCATATTTTGCACCAAAAATAAAAAATTTGTATTACAGCCGGTCAAAATTTCAAAACTTTAAAATGGCTGTATCTTCTAAACGAAGCGTCTGTGGGGGTCATATTTTGCACCAAAAATAAAAAATTTTAATTATAGCCGGTCAAAATTTCAAAACTTTAAAATGGCTGTATCTTCTAAACTAAGCGTCTGCGGGGTCATATTTTGCACCAAAAATAAAAAATTTGTATTACAGCCGGTTAAAATTTCAAAACTTTAAAATGGCTGTATCTTCTAAACTAAGCGTCTGTGGGGGTCATATTTTGCACCAAAAATAAAAAATTTGTATTACAGCCGGTTAAAATTTCAAAACTTTAAAATGGCTGTATCTTCTAAACTAAGCGTCTGTGGGGGTCATATTTTGCACCAAAAATAAAAAATTTTAATTATAGCCGGTTAAAATTTCAAAACTTTAAAATGGCTGTATCTTCTAAACTAAGCGTCTGTGGGGGTCATATTTTGCACCAAAATAAAAAATTTTAATTATAGCCGGTCAAAATTTCAAAACTTTAAAATGGCTGTATCTTCTAAACTAAGCGTCTGTGGGGGTCATATTTTGCACCAAAAATAAAAAATTTGTATTACAGCCGGTTAAAATTTCAAAACTTTAAAATGGCTGTATCTTCTAAACCAAGCGTCTGCGGGGGTCATATTTTGCACCAAAAATAAAAAATTTGTATTACAGCCGGTCAAAATTTCAAAACTTTAAAATGGCTGTATCTTCTAAACTAAGCGTCTGCGGGGGTCATATTTTGCACCAAAAATAAAAAATTTTAATTATAGCCGGTCAAAATTTCAAAACTTTAAAATGGCTGTATCTTCTAAACTAAGCGTCTGTGGGGGTCATATTTTGCACCAAAAATAAAAAATTTTAATTATAGCCGGTCAAAATTTCAAAACTTTAAAATGTCTGTATCTTCTAAACTAAGCGTCTGTGGGGGTCATATTTTGCACCAAAAATAAAAAATTTTAATTATAGCCGGTTAAAATTTCGAAACTTTAAAATGGCTGTATCTTCTAAACTAAGCGTCTGCGGGGGTCATATTTTGCACCAAAAATAAAAAATTTGTATTACAGCCGGTCAAAATTTCAAAACTTTAAAATGGCTGTATCTTCTAAACTAAGCGTCTGCGGGGGTCATATTTTGCACCAAAAATAAAAAATTTGTATTACAGCCGGTCAAAATTTCAAAACTTTAAAATGGCTGTATCTTCTAAACTAAGCGTCTGTGGGGGTCATATTTTGCACCAAAAATAAAAAATTTTAATTATAGCCGGTCAAAATTTGAAAACTTTAAAATGGCTGTATCTTCTAAACTAAGCGTCTGTGGGGGTCATATTTTGCACCAAAAATAAAAAATTTGTATTACAGCCGGTTAAAATTTCAAAACTTTAAAATGGCTGTATCTTCTAAACCAAGCGTCTGCGGGGGTCATATTTTGCACCAAAAATAAAAAATTTGTATTACAGCCGGTCAAAATTTCAAAACTTTAAAATGGCTGTATCTTCTAAACTAAGCGTCTGCGGGGGTCATATTTTGCACCAAAAATAAAAAATTTTAATTATAGCCGGTCAAAATTTCAAAACTTTAAAATGGCTGTATCTTCTAAACTAAGCGTCTGTGGGGGTCATATTTTGCACCAAAAATAAAAAATTTGTATTACAGCCGGTCAAAATTTCAAAACTTTAAAATGGCTGTATCTTCTAAACTAAGCGTCTGTGGGGGTCATATTTTGCACCAAAAATAAAAAATTTTAATTATAGCCGGTTAAAATTTCGAAACTTTAAAATGGCTGTATCTTCTAAACTAAGCGTCTGCGGGGGTCATATTTTGCACCAAAAATAAAAAATTTGTATTACAGCCGGTCAAAATTTCAAAACTTTAAAATGGCTGTATCTTCTAAACTAAGCGTCTGTGGGGGTCATATTTTGCACCAAAAATAAAAAATTTTAATTTTAGCCGGTTAAAATTTCGAAACTTTAAAATGGCTGTATCTTCTAAACTAAGCGTCTGTGGGGGTCATATTTTGCACCAAAAATAAAAAATTTTAATTATAGCCGGTCAAAATTTCAAAACTTTAAAATGGCTGTATCTTCTAAACGAAGCGTCTGTGGGGGTCATATTTTGCACCAAAAATAAAAAATTTTAATTATAGCCGCTCAAAATTTCAAAACTTTAAAATGGCTGTATCTTCTAAACTAAGCGTCTGTGGGGGTCATATTTTGCACCAAAAATAAAAAATTTGTATTACAGCCGGTTAAAATTTCAAAACTTTAAAATGGCTGTATCTTCTAAACCAAGCGTCTGCGGGGGTCATATTTTGCACCAAAAATAAAAAATTTGTATTACAGCCGGTCAAAATTTCAAAACTTTAAAATGGCTGTATCTTCTAAACTAAGCGTCTGTGGGGGTCATATTTTGCACCAAAAATAAAAAATTTTAATTATAGCAGGTTAAAATTTCGAAACTTTAAAATGGCTGTATCTTCTAAACTAAGCGTCTGTGAGGGTCATATTTTGCACCAAAAATAAAAAATTTGTATTACAGCCGGTTAAAATTTCAAAACTTTAAAATGGCTGTATCTTCTAAACTAAGCGTCTGCGGGGGTCATATTTTGCACCAAAAATAAAAAATTTTAATTATAGCCGGTCAAAATTTCAAAACTTTAAAATGGCTGTATCTTCTAAACTAAGCGTCTGCGGGGGTCATATTTTGCACCAAAAATAAAAAATTTGTATTACAGCCGGTTAAAATTTCAAAACTTTAAAATGGCTGTATCTTCTAAACTAAGCGTCTGTGGGGGTTATATTTTGCACCAAAAATAAAAAATTTGTATTACAGCCGGTTAAAATTTCAAAACTTTAAAATGGCTGTATCTTCTAAACTAAGCGTCTGTGGGGGTCATATTTTGCACCAAAAATAAAAAATTTTAATTATAGCCGGTTAAAATTTCAAAACTTTAAAATAGCTGTATCTTCTAAACTAAGCGTCTGCGGGGGTCATATTTTGCACCAAAAATAAAAAATTTGTATTACAGCCGGTTAAAATTTCAAAACTTTAAAATGGCTGTATCTTCTAAACTAAGCGTCTGTGGGGGTCATATTTTGCACCAAATATAAAAAATTTTAATTATAGCCGGTCAAAATTTCAAAACTTTAAAATGGCTGTATCTTCTAAACTAAGCGTCTGTGGGGGTCATATTTTGCACCAAAAATAAAAAATTTTAATTATAGCCGGTTAAAATTTCGAAACTTTAAAATGGCTGTATCTTCTAAACTAAGCGTCTGCGGGGGTCATATTTTGCACCAAAAATAAAAAATTTGTATTACAGCCGGTCAAAATTTCAAAACTTTAAAATGGCTGTATCTTCTAAACTAAGCGTCTGTGGGGGTCATATTTTGCACCAAAATAAAAAATTTTAATTATACCCGGTCAAAATTTCAAAACTTTAAAATGGCTGTATCTTCTAAACTAAGCGTCTGTGGGGGTCATATTTTGCACCAAAAATAAAAAATTTGTATTACAGCCGGTTAAAATTTCAAAACTTTAAAATGGCTGTATCTTCTAAACCAAGCGTCTGCGGGGGTCATATTTTGCACCAAAAATAAAAAATTTGTATTACAGCCGGTCAAAATTTCAAAACTTTAAAATGGCTGTATCTTCTAAACTAAGCGTCTGCGGGGGTCATATTTTGCACCAAAAATAAAAAATTTTAATTATAGCCGGTCAAAATTTCAAAACTTTAAAATGGCTGTATCTTCTAAACTAAGCGTCTGTGGGGGTCATATTTTGCACCAAAAATAAAAAATTTGTATTACAGCCGGTCAAAATTTCAAAACTTTAAAATGGCTGTATCTTCTAAACTAAGCGTCTGTGGGGGTCATATTTTGCACCAAAAATAAAAAATTTGAATTAAAGCCGGTTAAAATTTCGAAACTTTAAAATGGCTGTATCTTCTAAACTAAGCGTCTGCGGGGGTCATATTTTGCACCAAAAATAAAAAATTTGTATTACAGCCGGTCAAAATTTCAAAACTTTAAAATGGCTGTATCTTCTAAACTAAGCGTCTGTGGGGGTCATATTTTGCACCAAAAATAAAAAATTTTAATTATAGCCGGTTAAAATTTCGAAACTTTAAAATGGCTGTATCTTCTAAACTAAGCGTCTGTGGGGGTCATATTTTGCACCAAAAATAAAAAATTTTAATTATAGCCGGTCAAAATTTCAAAACTTTAAAATGGCTGTATCTTCTAAACGAAGCGTCTGTGGGGGTCATATTTTGCACCAAAAATAAAAAATTTTAATTATAGCCGGTCAAAATTTCAAAACTTTAAAATGGCTGTATCTTCTAAACTAAGCGTCTGTGGGGGTCATATTTTGCACCAAAAATAAAAAATTTGTATTACAGCCGGTTAAAATTTCAAAACTTTAAAATGGCTGTATCTTCTAAACCAAGCGTCTGCGGGGGTCATATTTTGCACCAAAAATAAAAAATTTGTATTACAGCCGGTCAAAATTTCAAAACTTTAAAATGGCTGTATCTTCTAAACTAAGCGTCTGTGGGGGTCATATTTTGCACCAAAAATAAAAAATTTTAATTATAGCCGGTTAAAATTTCGAAACTTTAAAATGGCTGTATCTTCTAAACTAAGCGTCTGTGAGGGTCATATTTTGCACCAAAAATAAAAAATTTGTATTACAGCCGGTTAAAATTTCAAAACTTTAAAATGGCTGTATCTTCTAAGCGTCTGCGGGGGTCATATTTTGCACCAAAAATAAAAAATTTTAATTATAGCCGGTCAAAATTTCAAAACTTTAAAATGGCTGTATCTTCTAAACTAAGCGTCTGCGGGGGTCATATTTTGCACCAAAAATAAAAAATTTGTATTACAGCCGATTAAAATTTCAAAACTTTAAAATGGCTGTATCTTCTAAACTAAGCGTCTGTGGGGGTCATATTTTGCAGCAAAAATAAAAAATTTGTATTACAGCCGGTTAAAATTTCAAAACTTTAAAATGGCTGTATCTTCTAAACTAAGCGTCTGTGGGGGTCATATTTTGCACCAAAAATAAAAAATTTTAATTATAGCCGGTTAAAATTTCAAAACTTTAAAATGGCTGTATCTTCTAAACTAAGCGTCTGCGGGGGTCATATTTTGCACCAAAAATAAAAAATTTGTATTACAGCCGGTTAAAATTTCAAAACTTTAAAATGGCTGTATCTTCTAAACTAAGCGTCTATGGGGGTCATATTTTGCACCAAAAATAAAAAATTTTAATTATAGCCGGTCAAAATTTCAAAACTTTAAAATGGCTGTATCTTCTAAACTAAGCGTCTGTGGGGGTCATATTTTGCACCAAAAATAAAAAATTTTAATTATAGCCGGTTAAAATTTCGAAACTTTAAAATGGCTGTATCTTCTAAACTAAGCGTCTGCGGGGGTCATATTTTGCACCAAAAATAAAAAATTTGTATTACAGCCGGTCAAAATTTCAAAACTTTAAAATGGCTGTATCTTCTAAACTAAGCGTCTGCGGGGGTCATATTTTGCACCAAAAATAAAAAATTTGTATTACAGCCGGTCAAAATTTCAAAACTTTAAAATGGCTGTATCTTCTAAACTAAGCGTCTGTGGGGGTCATATTTTGCACCAAAAATAAAAAATTTTAATTATAGCCGGTCAAAATTTCAAAACTTTAAAATGGCTGTATCTTCTAAACTAAGCGTCTGTGGGGGTCATATTTTGCACCAAAAATAAAAAATTTGTATTACAGCCGGTTAAAATTTCAAAACTTTAAAATGGCTGTATCTTCTAAACCAAGCGTCTGCGGGGGTCATATTTTGCACCAAAAATAATAAATTTGTATTACAGCCGGTCAAAATTTCAAAACTTTAAAATGGCTGTATCTTCTAAACTAAGCGTCTGCGGGGGTCATATTTTGCACCAAAAATAAAAAATTTGTATTACAGCCGGTTAAAATTTCAAAACTTTAAAATGGCTGTATCTTCTAAACTAAGCGTCTGTGGGGGTTATATTTTGCACCAAAAATAAAAAATTTGTATTACAGCCGGATAAAATTTCAAAACTTTAAAATGGCTGTATCTTCTAAACTAAGCGTCTGTGGGGGTCATATTTTGCACCAAAAATAAAAAATTTTAATTATAGCCGGTTAAAATTTCAAAACTTTAAAATGGCTGTATCTTCTAAACTAAGCGTCTGCGGGGGTCATATTTTGCACCAAAAATAAAAAATTTTAATTATAGCCGGTCAAAATTTCAAAACTTTAAAATGGCTGTATCTTCTAAACTAAGCGTCTGCGGGGGTCATATTTTGCACCAAAAATAAAAAATTTGTATTACAGCCGGTTAAAATTTCAAAACTTTAAAATGGCTGTATCTTCTAAACTAAGCGTCTGTGGGGGTCATATTTTGCACCAAAAATAAAAAATTTGTATTACAGCCGGTTAAAATTTCAAAACTTTAAAATGGCTGTATCTTCTAAACTAAGCGTCTGCGGGGGTCATATTTTGCACCAAAAATAAAAAATTTGTATTACAGCCGGTTAAAATTTCAAAACTTTAAAATGGCTGTATCTTCTAAACTAAGCGTCTGTGGGGGTCATATTTTGCACCAAAAATAAAAAATTTTAATTATAGCCGGTCAAAATTTCAAAACTTTAAAATGGCTGTATCTTCTAAACTAAGCGTCTGTGGGGGTCATATTTTGCACCAAAAATAAAAAATTTTAATTATAGCCGGTTAAAATTTCGAAACTTTAAAATGGCTGTATCTTCTAAACTAAGCGTCTGCGGGGGTCATATTTTGCACCAAAAATAAAAAATTTGTGTTACAGCCGGTCAAAATTTCAAAACTTTAAAATGGCTGTATCTTCTAAACTAAGCGTCTGCGGGGGTCATATTTTGCACCAAAAATAAAAAATTTGTATTACAGCCGGTCAAAATTTCAAAACTTTAAAATGGCTGTATCTTCTAAACTAAGCGTCTGTGGGGGTCATATTTTGCACCAAAAATAAAAAATTTTAATTATAGCCGGTCAAAATTTCAAAACTTTAAAATGGCTGTATCTTCTAAACTAAGCGTCTGTGGGGGTCATATTTTGCACCAAAAATAAAAAATTTGTATTACAGCCGGTTAAAATTTCAAAACTTTAAAATGGCTGTATCTTCTAAACCAAGCGTCTGCGGGGGTCATATTTTGCACCAAAAATAAAAAATTTGTATTACAGCCGGTCAAAATTTCAAAACTTTAAAATGGCTGTATCTTCTAAACTAAGCGTCTGCGGGGGTCATATTTTGCACCAAAAATAAAAAATTTTAATTATAGCCGGTCAAAATTTCAAAATTTTAAAATGGCTGTATCTTCTAAACTAAGCGTCTGTGGGGGTCATATTTTGCACCAAAAATAAAAAATTTGTATTACAGCCGGTCAAAATTTCGAAACTTTAAAATGGCTGTATCTTCTAAACTAAGCGTCTGTGGGGGTCATATTTTGCACCAAAAATAAAAAATTTTAATTATAGCCGGTCAAAATTTCAAAACTTTAAAATGGCTGTATCTTCTAAACGAAGCGTCTGTGGGGGTCATATTTTGCACCAAAAATAAAAAATTTTAATTATAGCCGGTCAAAATTTCAAAACTTTAAAATGGCTGTATCTTCTAAACTAAGCGTCTGTGGGGGTCATATTTTGCACCAAAAATAAAAAATTTGTATTACAGCCGGTTAAAATTTCAAAACTTTAAAATGGCTGTATCTTCTAAACCAAGCATCTGCGGGGGTCATATTTTGCACCAAAAATAAAAAATTTGTATTACAGCCGGTCAAAATTTCAAAACTTTAAAATGGCTGTATCTTCTAAACTAAGCGTCTGTGGGGGTCATATTTTGCACCAAAAATAAAAAATTTTAATTATAGCCGGTTAAAATTTCGAAACTTTAAAATGGCTGTATCTTCTAAACTAAGCGTCTGTGAGGGTCATATTTTGCACCAAAAATAAAAAATTTGTATTACAGCCGGTTAAAATTTCAAAACTTTAAAATGGCTGTATCTTCTAAGCGTCTGCGGGGGTCATATTTTGCACCAAAAATAAAAAATTTTAATTATAGCCGGTCAAAATTTCAAAACTTTAAAATGGCTGTATCTTCTAAACTAAGCGTCTGCGGGGGTCATATTTTGCACCAAAAATAAAAAATTTGTATTACAGCCGGTTAAAATTTCAAAACTTTAAAATGGCTGTATCTTCTAAACTAAGCGTCTGTGGGGGTCATATTTTGCACCAAAAATAAAAAATTTGTATTACAGCCGGTTAAAATTTCAAAACTTTAAAATGGCTGTATCTTCTAAACTAAGCGTCTGTGGGGGTCATATTTTGCACCAAAAATAAAAAATTTTAATTATAGCCGGTTAAAATTTCAAAACTTTAAAATGGCTGTATCTTCTAAACTAAGCGTCTGCGGGGGTCATATTTTGCACCAAAAATAAAAAATTTTAATTATAGCCGGTCAAAATTTCAAAACTTTAAAATGGCTGTATCTTCTAAACTAAGCGTCTGTGGGGGTCATATTTTGCACCAAAAATAAAAAATTTGTATTACAGCCGGTTAAAATTTCAAAACTTTAAAATGGCTGTATCTTCTAAACTAAGCGTCTGTGGGGGTCATATTTTGCACCAAAAATAAAAAATTTTAATTACAGCCGGTCAAAATTTCAAAACTTTAAAATGGCTGTATCTTCTAAACTAAGCGTCTGCGGGGGTCATATTTTGCACCAAAAATAAAAAATTTTAATTATAGCCGGTCAAAATTTCAAAACTTTAAAATGGCTGTATCTTCTAAACTAAGCGTCTGTGGGGGTCATATTTTGCACCAAAAATAAAAAATTTGTATTACAGCCGGTTAAAATTTCAAAACTTTAAAATGGCTGTATCTTCTAAACCAAGCGTCTGCGGGGGTCATATTTTGCACCAAAAATAAAAAATTTGTATTACAGCCGGTCAAAATTTCAAAACTTTAAAATGGCTGTATCTTCTAAACTAAGCGTCTGTGGGGGTCATATTTTGCACCAAAAATAAAAAATTTAAATTATAGCCGGTTAAAATTTCGAAACTTTAAAATGGCTGTATCTTCTAAACTAAGCGTCTGTGAGGGTCATATTTTGCACCAAAAATAAAAAATTTGTATTACAGCCGGTTAAAATTTCAAAACTTTAAAATGGCTGTATCTTCTAAACTAAGCGTCTGCGGGGGTCATATTTTGCACCAAAAATAAAAAATTTTAATTATAGCCGGTCAAAATTTCAAAACTTTAAAATGGCTGTATCTTCTAACCTAAGCGTCTGCGGGGGTCATATTTTGCACCAAAAATAAAAAATTTGTATTACAGCCGGTTAAAATTTCAAAACTTTAAAATGGCTGTATCTTCTAAACTAAGCGTCTGTGGGGGTCATATTTTGCAGCAAAAATAAAAAATTTGTATTACAGCCGGTTAAAATTTCAAAACTTTAAAATGGCTGTATCTTCTAAACTAAGCGTCTGTGGGGGTCATATTTTGCACCAAAAATAAAAAATTTTAATTATAGCCGGTCAAAATTTCAAAACTTTAAAATGGCTGTATCTTCTAAACTAAGCGTCTGTGGGGGTCATATTTTGCACCAAAAATAAAAAATTTGTATTACAGCCGGTTAAAATTTCAAAACTTTAAAATGGCTGTATCTTCTAAACCAAGCGTCTGCGGGGGTCATATTTTGCACCAAAAATAAAAAATTTGTATTACAGCCGGTCAAAATTTCAAAACTTTAAAATGGCTGTATCTTCTAAACTAAGCGTCTGTGGGGGTCATATTTTGCACCAAAAATAAAAAATTTAAATTATAGCCGGTTAAAATTTCGAAACTTTAAAATGGCTGTATCTTCTAAACTAAGCGTCTGTGAGGGTCATATTTTGCACCAAAAATTAAAAATTTGTATTACAGCCGGTTAAAATTTCAAAACTTTAAAATGGCTGTATCTTCTAAACTAAGCGTCTGTGGGGGTCATATTTTGCACCAAAAATAAAAAATTTTAATTATAGCCGGTCAAAATTTCAAAACTTTAAAATGGCTGTATCTTCTAACCTAAGCGTCTGCGGGGGTCATATTTTGCACCAAAAATAAAAAATTTGTATTACAGCCGGTTAAAATTTCAAAACTTTAAAATGGCTGTATCTTCTAAACTAAGCGTCTGTGGGGGTCATATTTTGCAGCAAAAATAAAAAATTTGTATTACAGCCGGTTAAAATTTCAAAACTTTAAAATGGCTGTATCTTCTAAACTAAGCGTCTGTGGGGGTCATATTTTGCACCAAAAATAAAAAATTTTAATTATAGCCGGTTAAAATTTCAAAACTTTAAAATGGCTGTATCTTCTAAACTAAGCGTCTGCGGGGGTCATATTTTGCACCAAAAATAAAAAATTTGTATTACAGCCGGTTAAAATTTCAAAACTTTAAAATGGCTGTATCTTCTAAACTAAGCGTCTGTGGGGGTCATATTTTGCACCAAAAATAAAAAATTTTAATTATAGCCGGTCAAAATTTCAAAACTTTAAAATGGCTGTATCTTCTAAACTAAGCGTCTGTGGGGGTCATATTTTGCACCAAAAATAAAAAATTTTAATTATAGCCGGTTAAAATTTCGAAACTTTAAAATGGCTGTATCTTCTAAACTAAGCGTCTGCGGGGGTCATATTTTGCACCAAAAATAAAAAATTTGTATTACAGCCGGTCAAAATTTCAAAACTTTAAAATGGCTGTATCTTCTAAACTAAGCGTCTGCGGGGGTCATATTTTGCACCAAAAATAAAAAATTTGTATTACAGCCGGTCAAAATTTCAAAACTTTAAAATGGCTGTATCTTCTAAACTAAGCGTCTGTGGGGGTCATATTTTGCACCAAAAATAAAAAATTTTAATTATAGCCGGTCAAAATTTCAAAACTTTAAAATGGCTGTATCTTCTAAACTAAGCGTCTGTGGGGGTCATATTTTGCACCAAAAATAAAAAATTTGTATTACAGCCGGTTAAAATTTCAAAACTTTAAAATGGCTGTATCTTCTAAACCAAGCGTCTGCGGGGGTCATATTTTGCACCAAAAATAAAAAATTTGTATTACAGCCGGTCAAAATTTCAAAACTTTAAAATGGCTGTATCTTCTAAACTAAGCGTCTGCGGGGGTCATATTTTGCACCAAAAATAAAAAATTTTAATTATAGCCGGTCAAAATTTCAAAACTTTAAAATGGCTGTATCTTCTAAACTAAGCGTCTGTGGGGGTCATATTTTGCACCAAAAATAAAAAATTTGTATTACAGCCGGTCAAAATTTCAAAACTTTAAAATGGCTGTATCTTCTAAACTAAGCGTCTGTGGGGGTCATATTTTGCACCAAAAATAAAAAATTTTAATTATAGCCGGTTAAAATTTCGAAACTTTAAAATGGCTGTATCTTCTAAACTAAGCGTCTGCGGGGGTCATATTTTGCACCAAAAATAAAAAATTTGTATTACAGCCGGTCAAAATTTCAAAACTTTAAAATGGCTGTATCTTCTAAACTAAGCGTCTGTGGGGGTCATATTTTGCACCAAAAATAAAAAATTTTAATTATAGCCGGTTAAAATTTCGAAACTTTAAAATGGCTGTATCTTCTAAACTAAGCGTCTGTGGGGGTCATATTTTGCACCAAAAATAAAAAATTTGTATTACAGCCGGTTAAAATTTCAAAACTTTAAAATGGCTGTATCTTCTAAACTAAGCGTCTGTGAGGGTCATATTTTGCACCAAAAATAAAAAATTTGTATTACAGCCGGTTAAAATTTCAAAACTTTAAAATGGCTGTATCTTCTAAACTAAGCGTCTGCGGGGGTCATATTTTGCACCAAAAATAAAAAATTTTAATTATAGCCGGTCAAAATTTCAAAACTTTAAAATGGCTGTATCTTCTAACCTAAGCGTCTGCGGGGGTCATATTTTGCACCAAAAATAAAAAATTTGTATTACAGCCGGTTAAAATTTCAAAACTTTAAAATGGCTGTATCTTCTAAACTAAGCGTCTGTGGGGGTCATATTTTGCAGCAAAAATAAAAAATTTGTATTACAGCCGGTTAAAATTTCAAAACTTTAAAATGGCTGTATCTTCTAAACTAAGCGTCTGTGGGGGTCATATTTTGCACCAAAAATAAAAAATTTTAATTATAGCCGGTCAAAATTTCAAAACTTTAAAATGGCTGTATCTTCTAAACTAAGCGTCTGTGGGGGTCATATTTTGCACCAAAAATAAAAAATTTGTATTACAGCCGGTTAAAATTTCAAAACTTTAAAATGGCTGTATCTTCTAAACCAAGCGTCTGCGGGGGTCATATTTTGCACCAAAAATAAAAAATTTGTATTACAGCCGGTCAAAATTTCAAAACTTTAAAATGGCTGTATCTTCTAAACTAAGCGTCTGTGGGGGTCATATTTTGCACCAAAAATAAAAAATTTAAATTATAGCCGGTTAAAATTTCGAAACTTTAAAATGGCTGTATCTTCTAAACTAAGCGTCTGTGAGGGTCATATTTTGCACCAAAAATAAAAAATTTGTATTACAGCCGGTTAAAATTTCAAAACTTTAAAATGGCTGTATCTTCTAAACTAAGCGTCTGCGGGGGTCATATTTTGCACCAAAAATAAAAAATTTTAATTATAGCCGGTCAAAATTTCAAAACTTTAAAATGGCTGTATCTTCTAACCTAAGCGTCTGCGGGGGTCATATTTTGCACCAAAAATAAAAAATTTGTATTACAGCCGGTTAAAATTTCAAAACTTTAAAATGGCTGTATCTTCTAAACTAAGCGTCTGTGGGGGTCATATTTTGCAGCAAAAATAAAAAATTTGTATTACAGCCGGTTAAAATTTCAAAACTTTAAAATGGCTGTATCTTCTAAACTAAGCGTCTGTGGGGGTCATATTTTGCACCAAAAATAAAAAATTTTAATTATAGCCGGTTAAAATTTCAAAACTTTAAAATGGCTGTATCTTCTAAACTAAGCGTCTGTGGGGGTCATATTTTGCAGCAAAAATAAAAAATTTGTATTACAGCCGGTTAAAATTTCAAAACTTTAAAATGGCTGTATCTTCTAAACTAAGCGTCTGTGGGGGTCATATTTTGCACCAAAAATAAAAATTTTAATTATAGCCGGTTAAAATTTCGAAACTTTAAAATGGCTGTATCTTCTAAACTAAGCGTCTGTGGGGGTCATATTTTGCACCAAAAATAAAAAATTTGTATTACAGCCGGTTAAGCCGGTTAAAATTTCAAAACTTTAAAATTGGCTGTATCTTCTAAACTAAGCGTCTGTGAGGGTCATATTTTGCACCAAAAATAAAAATTTGTATTACAGCCGGTAAAAATTTCAAAACTTTAAAATGGCTGTATCTTCTAAACTAAGCGTCTGCGGGGGTCATATTTTGCACCAAAAATAAAAAATTTTAATTATAGCCGGTCAAAATTTCAAAACTTTAAAATGGCTGTATCTTCTAACCTAAGCGTCTGCGGGGGTCATATTTTGCACCAAAATAAAAAATTTGTATTACAGCCGGTTAAAATTCAAAACTTTAAAATGGCTGTATCTTCTAAACTAAGCGTCTGTGGGGGTCATATTTTGCAGCAAAAATAAAAAATTTGTATTACAGCCGGTTAAAATTTCAAAACTTTAAAATGGCTGTATCTTCTAAACTAAGCGTCTGTGGGGTCATATTTTGCACCAAAAATAAAAAATTTTAATTATAGCCGGTCAAAATTTCAAAACTTTAAAATGGCTGTATCTTCTAAACTAAGCGTCTGTGGGGGTCATATTTTGCACCAAAAATAAAAATTTGTATTACAGCCGGTTAAAATTTCAAAACTTTAAAATGGCTGTATCTTCTAAACCAAGCGTCCTGCGGGGTCATATTTTGCACCAAAAATAAAAAATTTGTATTACAGCCGGTCAAAATTTCAAAACTTTAAAATGGCTGTATCTTCTAAACTAAGCGTCTGTGGGGGTCATATTTTGCACCAAAAATAAAAAATTTAAATTATAGCCGGTTAAATTTCGAAACTTTAAAATGGCTGTATCTTCTAAACTAAGCGTCTGTGAGGGTCATATTTTGCACCAAAAATAAAAAATTTGTATTACAGCCGGTTAAAATTTCAAAACTTTAAAATGGCTGTATCTTCTAAACTAAGCGTCTGCGGGGTCATATTTTGCACCAAAAATAAAAAATTTTAATTATAGCCGGTCAAAATTTCAAAACTTTAAAATGGCTGTATCTTCTAACCTAAGCGTCTGCGGGGGTCATATTTGCACCAAAAATAAAAAATTTGTATTACAGCCGGTTAAAATTTCAAAAACTTTAAAATGGCTGTATCTTCTAAACTAAGCGTCTGTGGGGGTCATATTTTTGCAGCAAAAATAAAAAATTTGTATTACAGCCGGTTAAAATTTCAAAACTTTAAAATGGCTGTATCTTCTAAACTAAGCGTCTGTGGGGGTCATATTTTGCACCAAAAATAAAAAATTTTAATTATAGCCGGTTAAAATTTCAAAACTTTAAAATGGCTGTATCTTCTAAACTAAGCGTCTGCGGGGTCATATTTTGCACCAAAAATAAAAAATTTGTATACAGCCGGTTAAAATTTCAAAACTTTAAAATGGCTGTATCTTCTAAACTAAGCGTCTGTGGGGGTCATATTTTGCACCAAAAATAAAAAATTTTTAATTATAGCCGGTCAAAATTTCAAAACTTTAAAATGGCTGTATCTTCTAAACTAAGCGTCTGTGGGGTCATATTTTGCACCAAAAATAAAAATTTTAATTATAGCCGGTTAAATTTCGAAACTTTAAAATGGCTGTATCTTCTAAACTAAGCGTCTGCGGGGGTCATATTTTGCAACCAAAAATAAAAAATTTGTATTACAGCCGGTCAAAATTTCAAAACTTTAAAATGGCTGTATCTTCTAAACTAAGCGTCTGCGGGGGTCATATTTTGCACCAAAAATAAAAAATTTGTATTACAGCCGGTCAAAATTTCAAAACTTTAAAATGGCTGTATCTTCTAAACTAAGCGTCTGTGGGGTCATATTTTGCACCAAAAATAAAAAATTTTAATTATAGCCGGTCAAAATTTCAAAACTTTAAAATGGCTGTATCTTCTAAACTAAGCGTCTGTGGGGGTCATATTTTGCACCAAAAATAAAAAATTTGTATTACAGCCGGTTAAAATTTCAAACTTTAAAATGGCTGTATCTTCTAAACCAAGCGTCTGCGGGGGTCATATTTTGCACCAAAAATAAAAAATTTGTATTACAGCCGGTCAAAATTTCAAAACTTTAAAATGGCTGTATCTTCTAAACTAAGCGTCTGCGGGGGTCATATTTTGCACCAAAAATAAAAAATTTTAATTATAGCCGGTCAAAATTTCAAAACTTTAAAATGGCTGTATCTTCTAAACTAAGCGTCTGTGGGGGTCATATTTTGCACCAAAAATAAAAAATTTGTATTACAGCCGGTCAAAATTTCAAAACTTTAAAATGGCTGTATCTTCTAAACTAAGCGTCTGTGGGGGTCATATTTTGCACCAAAAATAAAAAATTTTAATTATAGCCGGTTAAAATTTCGAAACTTTAAAATGGCTGTATCTTCTAAACTAAGCGTCTGCGGGGGTCATATTTTGCACCAAAAATAAAAAATTTGTATTACAGCCGGTCAAAATTTCAAAACTTTAAAATGGCTGTATCTTCTAAACTAAGCGTCTGTGGGGGTCATATTTTGCACCAAAAATAAAAAATTTTAATTATAGCCGGTTAAAATTTCGAAACTTTAAAATGGCTGTATCTTCTAAACTAAGCGTCTGTGGGGGTCATATTTTGCACCAAAAATAAAAAATTTTAATTATAGCCGGTCAAAATTTCAAAACTTTAAAATGGCTGTATCTTCTAAACGAAGCGTCTGTGGGGGTCATATTTTGCACCAAAAATAAAAAATTTTAATTATAGCCGGTCAAAATTTCAAAACTTTAAAATGGCTGTATCTTCTAAACTAAGCGTCTGTGGGGGTCATATTTTGCACCAAAAATAAAAAATTTGTATTACAGCCGGTTAAAATTTCAAAACTTTAAAATGGCTGTATCTTCTAAACTAAGCGTCTGCGGGGGTCATATTTTGCACCAAAAATAAAAAATTTTAATTATAGCCGGTCAAAATTTCAAAACTTTAAAATGGCTGTATCTTCTAAACTAAGCGTCTGCGGGGGTCATATTTTGCACCAAAAATAAAAAATTTGTATTACAGCCGGTTAAAATTTCAAAACTTTAAAATGGCTGTATCTTCTAAACTAAGCGTCTGTGGGGGTCATATTTTGCACCAAAAATAAAAAATTTGTATTACAGCCGGTTAAAATTTCAAAACTTTAAAATGGCTGTATCTTCTAAACTAAGCGTCTGTGGGGGTCATATTTTGCACCAAAAATAAAAAATTTTAATTATAGCCGGTTAAAATTTCGAAACTTTAAAATGGCTGTATCTTCTAAACTAAGCGTCTGTGGGGGTCATATTTTGCACCAAAAATAAAAAATTTTAATTATAGCCGGTCAAAATTTCAAAACTTTAAAATGGCTGTATCTTCTAAACGAAGCGTCTGTGGGGGTCATATTTTGCACCAAAAATAAAAAATTTTAATTATAGCCGGTCAAAATTTCAAAACTTTAAAATGGCTGTATCTTCTAAACTAAGCGTCTGTGGGGGTCATATTTTGCACCAAAAATAAAAAATTTGTATTACAGCCGGTTAAAATTTCAAAACTTTAAAATGGCTGTATCTTCTAAACCAAGCGTCTGCGGGGGTCATATTTTGCACCAAAAATAAAAAATTTGTATTACAGCCGGTCAAAATTTCAAAACTTTAAAATGGCTGTATCTTCTAAACTAAGCGTCTGTGGGGGTCATATTTTGCACCAAAAATAAAAAATTTTAATTATAGCCGGTTAAAATTTCGAAACTTTAAAATGGCTGTATCTTCTAAACTAAGCGTCTGCGGGGGTCATATTTTGCACCAAAAATAAAAAATTTGTATTACAGCCGGTCAAAATTTCAAAACTTTAAAATGGCTGTATCTTCTAAACTAAGCGTCTGTGAGGGTCATATTTTGCACCAAAAATAAAAAATTTGTATTACAGCCGGTTAAAATTTCAAAACTTTAAAATGGCTGTATCTTCTAAACTAAGCGTCTGCGGGGGTCATATTTTGCACCAAAAATAAAAAATTTTAATTATAGCCGGTCAAAATTTCAAAACTTTAAAATGGCTGTATCTTCTAACTAAGCGTCTGCGGGGGTCATATTTTGTACCAAAAATAAAAAAATTTGTATTACAGCCGGTTAAAATTTCAAAACTTTAAAATGGCTGTATCTTCTAAACTAAGCGTCTGTGGGGGTCATATTTTGCACCAAAAATAAAAAATTTGTATTACAGCCGGTTAAAATTTCAAAACTTTAAAATGGCTGTATCTTCTAAACTAAGCGTCTGCGGGGGTCATATTTTGCACCAAAAATAAAAAATTTTAATTATAGCCGGTCAAAATTTCAAAACTTTAAAATGGCTGTATCTTCTAAACTAAGCGTCTGCGGGGGTCATATTTTGCACCAAAAATAAAAAATTTGTATTACAGCCGGTTAAAATTTCAAAACTTTAAAATGGCTGTATCTTCTAAACTAAGCGTCTGTGGGGGTCATATTTTGCACCAAAAATAAAAAATTTGTATTACAGCCGGTTAAAATTTCAAAACTTTAAAATGGCTGTATCTTCTAAACTAAGCGTCTGCGGGGGTCATATTTTGCACCAAAAATAAAAAATTTGTATTACAGCCGGTCAAAATTTCAAAACTTTAAAATGGCTGTATCTTCTAAACTAAGCGTCTGCGGGGGTCATATTTTGCACCAAAAATAAAAAATTTTAATTATAGCCGGTCAAAATTTCAAAACTTTAAAATGGCTGTATCTTCTAAACTAAGCGTCTGTGGGGGTCATATTTTGCACCAAAAATAAAAAATTTGTATTACAGCCGGTCAAAATTTCAAAACTTTAAAATGGCTGTATCTTCTAAACTAAGCGTCTGTGGGGGTCATATTTTGCACCAAAAATAAAAAATTTTAATTATAGCCGGTTAAAATTTCGAAACTTTAAAATGGCTGTATCTTCTAAACTAAGCGTCTGCGGGGGTCATATTTTGCACCAAAAATAAAAAATTTGTATTACAGCCGGTCAAAATTTCAAAACTTTAAAATGGCTGTATCTTCTAAACTAAGCGTCTGTGGGGGTCATATTTTGCACCAAAAATAAAAAATTTTAATTATAGCCGGTTAAAATTTCGAAACTTTAAAATGGCTGTATCTTCTAAACTAAGCGTCTGTGGGGGTCATATTTTGCACCAAAAATAAAAAAATTTAATTATAGCCGGTCAAAATTTCAAAACTTTAAAATGGCTGTATCTTCTAAACGAAGCGTCTGTGGGGGTCATATTTTGCACCAAAAATAAAAAATTTTAATTATAGCCGGTCAAAAATTCAAAACTTTAAAATGGCTGTATCTTCTAAACTAAGCGTCTGTGGGGGTCATATTTTGCACCAAAAATAAAAAATTTGTATTACAGCCGGTTAAAATTTCAAAACTTTAAAATGGCTGTATCTTCTAAACCAAGCGTCTGCGGGGGTCATATTTTGCACCAAAAATAAAAAATTTGTATTACAGCCGGTCAAAATTTCAAAACTTTAAAATGGCTGTATCTTCTAAACTAAGCGTCTGTGGGGGTCATATTTTGCACCAAAAATAAAAAATTTTAATTATAGCCGGTTAAAATTTCGAAACTTTAAAATGGCTGTATCTTCTAAACTAAGCGTCTGTGAGGGTCATATTTTGCACCAAAAATAAAAAATTTGTATTACAGCCGGTTAAAATTTCAAAACTTTAAAATGGCTGTATCTTCTAAACTAAGCGTCTGCGGGGGTCATATTTTGCACCAAAAATAAAAAATTTGTATTACAGCCGGTTAAAATTTCAAAACTTTAAAATGGCTGTATCTTCTAAACTAAGCGTCTGTGGGGGTCATATTTTGCACCAAAAATAAAAAATTTTAATTATAGCCGGTCAAAATTTCAAAACTTTAAAATGGCTGTATCTTCTAAACTAAGCGTCTGTGGGGGTCATATTTTGCACCAAAAATAAAAAATTTTAATTATAGCCGGTTAAAATTTCGAAACTTTAAAATGGCTGTATCTTCTAAACTAAGCGTCTGCGGGGGTCATATTTTGCACCAAAAATAAAAAATTTGTATTACAGCCGGTCAAAATTTCAAAACTTTAAAATGGCTGTATCTTCTAAACTAAGCGTCTGCGGGGGTCATATTTTGCACCAAAAATAAAAAATTTGTATTACAGCCGGTCAAAATTTCAAAACTTTAAAATGGCTGTATCTTCTAAACTAAGCGTCTGTGGGGGTCATATTTTGCACCAAAAATAAAAAATTTTAATTATAGCCGGTCAAAATTTCAAAACTTTAAAATGGCTGTATCTTCTAAACTAAGCGTCTGTGGGGGTCATATTTTGCACCAAAAATAAAAAATTTGTATTACAGCCGGTTAAAATTTCAAAACTTTAAAATGGCTGTATCTTCTAAACCAAGCGTCTGCGGGGGTCATATTTTGCACCAAAAATAAAAAATTTGTATTACAGCCGGTCAAAATTTCAAAACTTTAAAATGGCTGTATCTTCTAAACTAAGCGTCTGCGGGGGTCATATTTTGCACCAAAAATAAAAAATTTTAATTATAGCCGGTCAAAATTTCAAAACTTTAAAATGGCTGTATCTTCTAAACTAAGCGTCTGTGGGGGTCATATTTTGCACCAAAAATAAAAAATTTGTATTACAGCCGGTCAAAATTTCAAAACTTTAAAATGGCTGTATCTTCTAAACTAAGCGTCTGTGGGGGTCATATTTTGCACCAAAAATAAAAAATTTTAATTATAGCCGGTTAAAATTTCGAAACTTTAAAATGGCTGTATCTTCTAAACTAAGCGTCTGCGGGGGTCATATTTTGCACCAAAAATAAAAAATTTGTATTACAGCCGGTCAAAATTTCAAAACTTTAAAATGGCTGTATCTTCTAAACTAAGCGTCTGTGGGGGTCATATTTTGCACCAAAAATAAAAAATTTTAATTATAGCCGGTTAAAATTTCGAAACTTTAAAATGGCTGTATCTTCTAAACTAAGCGTCTGTGGGGGTCATATTTTGCACCAAAAATAAAAAATTTTAATTATAGCCGGTCAAAATTTCAAAACTTTAAAATGGCTGTATCTTCTAAACGAAGCGTCTGTGGGGGTCATATTTTGCACCAAAAATAAAAAATTTTAATTATAGCCGGTCAAAATTTCAAAACTTTAAAATGGCTGTATCTTCTAAACTAAGCGTCTGTGGGGGTCATATTTTGCACCAAAAATAAAAAATTTGTATTACAGCCGGTTAAAATTTCAAAACTTTAAAATGGCTGTATCTTCTAAACTAAGCGTCTGCGGGGGTCATATTTTGCACCAAAAATAAAAAATTTTAATTATAGCCGGTCAAAATTTCAAAACTTTAAAATGGCTGTATCTTCTAAACTAAGCGTCTGCGGGGGTCATATTTTGCACCAAAAATAAAAAATTTGTATTACAGCCGGTTAAAATTTCAAAACTTTAAAATGGCTGTATCTTCTAAACTAAGCGTCTGTGGGGGTCATATTTTGCACCAAAAATAAAAAATTTGTATTACAGCCGGTTAAAATTTCAAAACTTTAAAATGGCTGTATCTTCTAAACTAAGCGTCTGTGGGGGTCATATTTTGCACCAAAAATAAAAAATTTTAATTATAGCCGGTTAAAATTTCGAAACTTTAAAATGGCTGTATCTTCTAAACTAAGCGTCTGTGGGGGGCATATTTTGCACCAAAAATAAAAAATTTTAATTATAGCCGGTCAAAATTTCAAAACTTTAAAATGGCTGTATCTTCTAAACGAAGCGTCTGTGGGGGTCATATTTTGCACCAAAAATAAAAAATTTTAATTATAGCCGGTCAAAATTTCAAAACTTTAAAATGGCTGTATCTTCTAAACTAAGCGTCTGTGGGGGTCATATTTTGCACCAAAAATAAAAAATTTGTATTACAGCCGGTTAAAATTTCAAAACTTTAAAATGGCTGTATCTTCTAAACCAAGCGTCTGCGGGGGTCATATTTTGCACCAAAAATAAAAAATTTGTATTACAGCCGGTCAAAATTTCAAAACTTTAAAATGGCTGTATCTTCTAAACTAAGCGTCTGTGGGGGTCATATTTTGCACCAAAAATAAAAAATTTTAATTATAGCCGGTTAAAATTTCAAAACTTTAAAATGGCTGTATCTTCTAAACTAAGCGTCTGCGGGGGTCATATTTTGCACCAAAAATAAAAAATTTGTATTACAGCCGGTCAAAATTTCAAAACTTTAAAATGGCTGTATCTTCTAAACTAAGCGTCTGTGAGGGTCATATTTCGCACCAAAAATAAAAAATTTGTATTACAGCCGGTTAAAATTTCAAAACTTTAAAATGGCTGTATCTTCTAAACTAAGCGTCTGCGGGGGTCATATTTTGCACCAAAAATAAAAAATTTTAATTATAGCCGGTCAAAATTTCAAAACTTTAAAATGGCTGTATCTTCTAACTAAGCGTCTGCGGGGGTCATATTTTGTACCAAAAATAAAAAAATTTGTATTACAGCCGGTTAAAATTTCAAAACTTTAAAATGGCTGTATCTTCTAAACTAAGCGTCTGTGGGGGTCATATTTTGCACCAAAAATAAAA
Source organism: Volucella inanis (assembly GCA_907269105.1). Taxonomy (NCBI): domain Eukaryota; kingdom Metazoa; phylum Arthropoda; class Insecta; order Diptera; family Syrphidae; genus Volucella; species Volucella inanis. The sequence continues at coordinate 3,202 of CAJSMH010000014.1, read as the reverse complement.
AATTTGTATTACAGCCGGTTAAAATTTCAAAACTTTAAATGGCTGTATCTTCTAAACTAAGCGTCTGCGGGGGTCATATTTTGCACCAAAAATAAAAAATTTTAATTATAGCCGGTCAAAATTTCAAAACTTTAAAATGGCTGTATCTTCTAAACTAAGCGTCTGCGGGGGTCATATTTTGCACCAAAAATAAAAAATTTGTATTACAGCCGGTTAAAATTTCAAAACTTTAAAATGGCTGTATCTTCTAAACTAAGCGTCTGTGGGGGTCATATTTTGCACCAAAAATAAAAAATTTGTATTACAGCCGGTTAAAATTTCAAAACTTTAAAATGGCTGTATCTTCTAAACTAAGCGTCTGTGGGGGTCATATTTTGCACCAAAAATAAAAAATTTTAATTATAGCCGGTTAAAATTTCAAAACTTTAAAATGGCTGTATCTTCTAAACTAAGCGTCTGCGGGGGTCATATTTTGCACCAAAAATAAAAAATTTGTATTACAGCCGGTTAAAATTTCAAAACTTTAAAATGGCTGTATCTTCTAAACTAAGCGTCTGTGGGGGTCATATTTTGCACCAAAAATAAAAAATTTTAATTATAGCCGGTCAAAATTTCAAAACTTTAAAATGGCTGTATCTTCTAAACTAAGCGTCTGTGGGGGTCATATTTTGCACCAAAAATAAAAAATTTTAATTATAGCCGGTTAAAATTTCGAAACTTTAAAATGGCTGTATCTTCTAAACTAAGCGTCTGCGGGGGTCATATTTTGCACCAAAAATAAAAAATTTGTATTACAGCCGGTCAAAATTTCAAAACTTTAAAATGGCTGTATCTTCTAAACTAAGCGTCTGCGGGGGTCATATTTTGCACCAAAAATAAAAAATTTGTATTACAGCCGGTCAAAATTTCAAAACTTTAAAATGGCTGTATCTTCTAAACTAAGCGTCTGCGGGGGTCATATTTTGCACCAAAAATAAAAAATTTTAATTATAGCCGGTCAAAATTTCAAAACTTTAAAATGGCTGTATCTTCTAAACTAAGCGTCTGTGGGGGTCATATTTTGCACCAAAAATAAAAAATTTGTATTACAGCCGGTCAAAATTTCAAAACTTTAAAATGGCTGTATCTTCTAAACTAAGCGTCTGTGGGGGTCATATTTTGCACCAAAAATAAAAAATTTTAATTATAGCCGGTTAAAATTTCGAAACTTTAAAATGGCTGTATCTTCTAAACTAAGCGTCTGCGGGGGTCATATTTTGCACCAAAAATAAAAAATTTGTATTACAGCCGGTCAAAATTTCAAAACTTTAAAATGGCTGTATCTTCTAAACTAAGCGTCTGTGGGGGTCATATTTTGCACCAAAAATAAAAAATTTTAATTATAGCCGGTTAAAATTTCGAAACTTTAAAATGGCTGTATCTTCTAAACTAAGCGTCTGTGGGGGTCATATTTTGCACCAAAAATAAAAAAATTTAATTATAGCCGGTCAAAATTTCAAAACTTTAAAATGGCTGTATCTTCTAAACGAAGCGTCTGTGGGGGTCATATTTTGCACCAAAAATAAAAAATTTTAATTATAGCCGGTCAAAAATTCAAAACTTTAAAATGGCTGTATCTTCTAAACTAAGCGTCTGTGGGGGTCATATTTTGCACCAAAAATAAAAAATTTGTATTACAGCCGGTTAAAATTTCAAAACTTTAAAATGGCTGTATCTTCTAAACCAAGCGTCTGCGGGGGTCATATTTTGCACCAAAAATAAAAAATTTGTATTACAGCCGGTCAAAATTTCAAAACTTTAAAATGGCTGTATCTTCTAAACTAAGCGTCTGTGGGGGTCATATTTTGCACCAAAAATAAAAAATTTTAATTATAGCCGGTTAAAATTTCGAAACTTTAAAATGGCTGTATCTTCTAAACTAAGCGTCTGTGAGGGTCATATTTTGCACCAAAAATAAAAAATTTGTATTACAGCCGGTTAAAATTTCAAAACTTTAAAATGGCTGTATCTTCTAAACTAAGCGTCTGCGGGGGTCATATTTTGCACCAAAAATAAAAAATTTTAATTATAGCCGGTCAAAATTTCAAAACTTTAAAATGGCTGTATCTTCTAAACTAAGCGTCTGCGGGGGTCATATTTTGCACCAAAAATAAAAAATTTGTATTACAGCCGGTTAAAATTTCAAAACTTTAAAATGGCTGTATCTTCAAAACTAAGCGTCTGTGGGGGTCATATTTTGCACCAAAAATTAAAAATTTTAATTATAGCCGGTCAAAATTTCAAAACTTTAAAATGGCTGTATCTTCTAAACTAAGCGTCTGTGGGGGTCATATTTTGCACCAAAAATAAAAAATTTTAATTATAGCCGGTTAAAATTTCGAAACTTTAAAATGGCTGTATCTTCTAAACTAAGCGTCTGCGGGGGTCATATTTTGCACCAAAAATAAAAAATTTGTATTACAGCCGGTCAAAATTTCAAAACTTTAAAATGGCTGTATCTTCTAAACTAAGCGTCTGTGAGGGTCATATTTCGCACCAAAAATAAAAAATTTGTATTACAGCCGGTTAAAATTTCAAAACTTTAAAATGGCTGTATCTTCTAAACTAAGCGTCTGCGGGGGTCATATTTTGCACCAAAAATAAAAAATTTTAATTATAGCCGGTCAAAATTTCAAAACTTTAAAATGGCTGTATCTTCTAACTAAGCGTCTGCGGGGGTCATATTTTGTACCAAAAATAAAAAAATTTGTATTACAGCCGGTTAAAATTTCAAAACTTTAAAATGGCTGTATCTTCTAAACTAAGCGTCTGCGGGGGTCATATTTTGCACCAAAAATAAAAAATTTTAATTATAGCCGGTCAAAATTTCAAAACTTTAAAATGGCTGTATCTTCTAAACTAAGCGTCTGCGGGGGTCATATTTTGCACCAAAAATAAAAAATTTGTATTACAGCCGGTTAAAATTTCAAAACTTTAAAATGGCTGTATCTTCTAAACTAAGCGTCTGTGGGGGTCATATTTTGCACCAAAAATAAAAAATTTGTATTACAGCCGGTTAAAATTTCAAAACTTTAAAATGGCTGTATCTTCTAAACTAAGCGTCTGTGGGGGTCATATTTTGCACCAAAAATAAAAAATTTTAATTATAGCCGGTTAAAATTTCAAAACTTTAAAATGGCTGTATCTTCTAAACTAAGCGTCT
>CAJSMH010000010.1:0-48835 GCA_907269105.1 Volucella inanis | reverse complement strand
GACAGGTGACAGGTGACAGGTGACAGGTGACAGGTGACAGGTGACAGGTGACAGGTGACAGGTGACAGGTGACAGGTGACAGGTGACAGGTGACAGGTGACAGGTGACAGGTGACAGGTGACAGGTGACAGGTGACAGGTGACAGGTGACAGGTGACAGGTGACAGGTGACAGGTGACAGGTGACAGGTGACAGGTGACAGGTGACAGGTGACAGGTGACAGGTGACAGGTGACAGGTGACAGGTGACAGGTGACAGGTGACAGGTGACAGGTGACAGGTGACAGGTGACAGGTGACAGGTGACAGGTGACAGGTGACAGGTGACAGGTGACAGGTGACAGGTGACAGGTGACAGGTGACAGGTGACAGGTGACAGGTGACAGGTGACAGGTGACAGGTGACAGGTGACAGGTGACAGGTGACAGGTGACAGGTGACAGGTGACAGGTGACAGGTGACAGGTGACAGGTGACAGGTGACAGGTGACAGGTGACAGGTGACAGGTGACAGGTGACAGGTGACAGGTGACAGGTGACAGGTGACAGGTGACAGGTGACAGGTGACAGGTGACAGGTGACAGGTGACAGGTGACAGGTGACAGGTGACAGGTGACAGGTGACAGGTGACAGGTGACAGGTGACAGGTGACAGGTGACAGGTGACAGGTGACAGGTGACAGGTGACAGGTGACAGGTGACAGGTGACAGGTGACAGGTGACAGGTGACAGGTGACAGGTGACAGGTGACAGGTGACAGGTGACAGGTGACAGGTGACAGGTGACAGGTGACAGGTGACAGGTGGCATGTGGCACGTGGCATGTGGTATGTGGCATGTGGAATGTTGCATGTGCTATGTGGCATGTGGCATGTGACATGTGGCATGTGACATGTGGCATGTGGAATGTGGCATGCGGTATGTGGCTTGTGGCATGTGGTATGTGGCATGTGGCATGTGGTATGTGGCATGTGGTATGTGGCTTGTGGCATGTGGTATGTGGAATGTGGCATGTGGTATGTGGCATGTGATATGTGGCATGTGGCATGTAGCATATGGCGTGTGGCATGTAATATGTGGCATATAGTAGGTGACAGGTAACAGGTGACAGGTGACAGGTGACAGGTGACAGGTGACAGGTGACAGGTGACAGGTGACAAATGACAGGTGACAAATGACAGGTGACAGGTGACAAGTGACAGGTGACAGGTGAAAGGTAACAGGTGACAGGTGACAGGTGACAGGTGACAGGTGACAGGTGACAGGTGACAGGTGACAGGTGACAGGTGACAGGTGACAGGTGACAGGTGACAGGTGACAGGTGACAGGTGGCAGATGACAGGTGACAGGTGACAGGTGACAGGTGACAGGTGACAGGTGACAGGTGACAGGTGACAGGTGACAGGTGACAGGTGACAGGTGACAGGTGACAGGTGACAGGTGACAGGTGACAGGTGACAGGTGACAGGTGACAGGTGACAGGTGACAGGTGACAGGTGACAGATGACAGGTGACAGGTGACAGGTGACAGGTGACAGGTGACAGGTGACAGGTGACAGGTGACAGGTGACAGGTGACAGGTGACAGGTGACAGGTGACAGGTGACAGGTGACAGGTGACAGGTGACAGGTGACAGGTGACAGGTGACAGGTGACAGGTGACAGGTGACAGGTGACAGGTGACAGGTGACAGGTGACAGGTGACAGGTGACAGGTGACAGGTGACAGGTGACAGGTGACAGGTGACAGGTGACAGGTGACAGGTGACAGGTGACAGGTGACAGGTGACAGGTGACAGGTGACAGGTGACAGGTGACAGGTGACAGGTGACAGGTGACAGGTGACAGGTGACAGGTGACAGGTGACAGGTGACAGGTGACAGGTGGCATGTGGCACGTGGCATGTGGTATGTGGCATGTGGAATGTTGCATGTGCTATGTGGCATGTGGCATGTGACATGTGGCATGTGGAATGTGGCATGCGGTATGTGGCTTGTGGCATGTGGTATGCGGCATGTGGCATGTGGTATGTGGCATGTGGTATGTGGCTTGTGGCATGTGGTATGTGGAATGTGGCATGTGGTATGTGGCATGTGATATGTGGCATGTGGCATGTAGCATATGGCATGTGGCATGTAATATGTGGCATATAGTAGGTGACAGGTGACAGGTGACAGGTGACAGGTGACAGGTGACAGGTGACAGGTGACAGGTGACAGGTAACAGGTGACAGGTGACAGGTGACAGGTGACAGGTGATAAATGACAGGTGACAGGTGAAAGGTAACAGGTGACAGGTGACAGGTGACAGGTGACAGGTGACAGTTGACAGGTGACAGGTGACAGGTGACAGGTGACAGGTGACAGGTGACAGGTGACAGGTGACAGGTGACAGGTGACAGGTGACAGGTGACAGGTGACAGGTGACAGGTGACAGGTTACAGGTGACAGGTGACAGGTGACAGGTGACAGGTGACAGGTGACAGGTGACAGGTGACAGGTGACAGGTGACAGGTGACAGGTGACAGGTGACAGGTGACAGGTGACAGGTGACAGGTGACAGGTGACAGGTGACAGGTGACAGGTGACAGGTGACAGGTGACAGGTGACAGGTGACAGGTGACAGGTGACAGGTGACAGGTGACAGGTGACAGGTGACAGGTGACAGGTGACAGGTGACAGGTGACAGGTGACAGGTGACAGGTGACAGGTGACAGGTGACAGGTGACAGGTGACAGGTGACAGGTGACAGGTGACAGGTGACAGGTGACAGGTGACAGGTGACAGGTGACAGGTGACAGGTGACAGGTGACAGGTGACAGGTGACAGGTGACAGGTGACAGGTGACAGGTGACAGGTGACAGGTGACAGGTGACAGGTGACAGGTGACAGGTGACAGGTGACAGGTGACAGGTAACAGGTGACAGGTGACAGGTGACAGGTGATAAATGACAGGTGACAGGTGAAAGGTAACAGGTGACAGGTGACAGGTGACAGGTGACAGGTGACAGGTGACAGGTGACAGGTGACAGTTGACAGGTGACAGGTGACAGGTGACAGGTGACAGGTGACAGGTGACAGGTGACAGGTGACAGGTGACAGGTGACAGGTGACAGGTGACAGGTGACAGGTGACAGGTGACAGGTGACAGGTGACAGGTGACAGGTGACAGGTGACAGGTGACAGGTGACAGGTGACAGGTGACAGGTGACAGGTGACAGGTGACAGGTGACAGGTGACAGGTGACAGGTGACAGGTGACAGGTGACAGGTGACAGGTGACAGGTGACAGGTGACAGGTGACAGGTGACAGGTGACAGGTGACAGGTGACAGGTGACAGGTGACAGGTGACAGGTGACAGGTGACAGGTGACAGGTGACAGGTGACAGGTGACAGGTGACAGGTGACAGGTGACAGGTGACAGGTGACAGGTGACAGGTGACAGGTGACAGGTGACAGGTGACAGGTGACAGGTGACAGGTGACAGGTGACAGGTGACAGGTGACAGGTGACAGGTGACAGGTGACAGGTGACAGGTGACAGGTGACAGGTGACAGGTGACAGGTGACAGGTGACAGGTGACAGGTGACAGGTGACAGGTGACAGGTGACAGGTGACAGGTGACAGGTGACAGGTGACAGGTGACAGGTGACAGGTGACAGGTGACAGGTGACAGGTGACAGGTGACAGGTGACAGGTGACAGGTGACAGGTGACAGGTGACAGGTGACAGGTGACAGGTGACAGGTGACAGGTGGCAGGTGGCAGGTGGCATGTGGTATGTGGCATGTGGAATGTTGCATGTGCTATGTGGCATGTGGCATGTGACATGTGGCATGTGACATGTGGCATGTGGAATGTGGCATGCGGTATGTGGCTTGTGGCATGTGGTATGTGGCATGTGGCATGTGGTATGTGGCATGTGGTATGTGGCTTGTGGCATGTGGTATGTGGAATGTGGCATGTGGTATGTGGCATGTGATATGTGGCATGTGGCATGTAGCATATGGCATGTGGCATGTAATATGTGGCATATAGTAGGTGACAGGTGACAGGTGACAGGTGACAGGTGACAGGTGACAGGTGACAGGTGACAGGTGACAGGTGACAGGTGACAGGTGACAGGTAACAGGTGACAGGTGACAGGTGACAGGTGACAGGTGATAAATGACAGGTGACAGGTGACAAGTGACAGGTGACAGGTGAAAGGTAACAGGTGACAGGTGACAGGTGACAGGTGACAGGTGACAGGTGACAGGTGACAGGTGACAGGTGACAGGTGACAGGTGGCAGATGACAGGTGACAGGTGACAGGTGACAGTTGACAGGTGACAGTTGACAGGTGACAGGTGACAGGTGACAGGTGACAGGTGACAGGTGACAGGTGACAGGTGACAGGTGACAGGTGACAGGTGACAGGTGACAGGTGACAGGTGACAGGTGACAGGTGACAGGTGACAGGTGACAGGTGACAGGTGACAGGTGACAGGTGACAGGTGACAGGTGACAGGTGACAGGTGACAGGTGACAGGTGACAGGTGACAGGTGACAGGTGACAGGTGACAGGTGACAGGTGACAGGTGACAGGTGACAGGTGACAGGTGACAGGTGACAGGTGACAGGTGACAGGTGACAGGTGACAGGTGACAGGTGACAGGTGACAGGTGACAGGTGACAGGTGACAGGTGACAGGTGACAGGTGACAGGTGACAGGTGACAGGTGACAGGTGACAGGTGACAGGTGACAGGTGACAGGTGACAGGTGACAGGTGACAGGTGACAGGTGACAGGTGACAGGTGACAGGTGACAGGTGACAGGTGACAGGTGACAGGTGACAGGTGACAGGTGACAGGTGACAGGTGACAGGTGACAGGTGACAGGTGACAGGTGACAGGTGACAGGTGACAGGTGACAGGTGACAGGTGACAGGTGACAGGTGACAGGTGACAGGTGACAGGTGACAGGTGACAGGTGACAGGTGACAGGTGACAGGTGACAGGTGACAGGTGACAGGTGACAGGTGACAGGTGACAGGTGACAGGTGACAGGTGACAGGTGACAGGTGACAGGTGACAGGTGACAGGTGACAGGTGACAGGTGACAGGTGACAGGTGACAGGTGACAGGTGACAGGTGACAGGAGGACAGGTGACAGGTGACAGGTGACAGGTGACAGGTGACAGGTGACAGGTGACAGGTGACAGGTGACAGGTGACAGGTGACAGGTGACAGGTGACAGGTGACAGGTGGACAGGTGACAGGTGACAGGTGACAGGTGACAGGTGACAGGTGACAGGTGACAGGTGACAGGTGACAGGTGACAGGTGACAGGTGACAGGTGACAGGTGACAGGTGACAGGTGACAGGTGACAGGTGACAGGTGACAGGTGACAGGTGACAGGTGACAGGTGACAGGTGACAGGTGACAGGTGACAGGTGACAGGTGACAGGTGACAGGTGACAGGTGACAGGTGACAGGTGACAGGTGACAGGTGACAGGTGACAGGTGACAGGTGACAGGTGACAGGTGACAGGTGACAGGTGACAGGTGACAGGTGACAGGTGACAGGTGACAGGTGACAGGTGACAGGTGACAGGTGACAGGTGACAGGTGACAGGTGACAGGTGACAGGTGACAGGTGACAGGTGACAGGTGACAGGTGACAGGTGACAGGTGACAGGTGACAGGTGACAGGTGACAGGTGACAGGTGACAGGTGACAGGTGACAGGTGACAGGTGACAGGTGACAGGTGACAGGTGACAGGTGACAGGTGACAGGTGACAGGTGACAGGTGACAGGTGACAGGTGACAGGTGACAGGTGACAGGTGACAGGTGACAGGTGACAGGTGACAGGTGACAGGTGACAGGTGACAGGTGACAGGTGACAGGTGACAGGTGACAGGTGACAGGTGACAGGTGACAGGTGACAGGTGACAGGTGACAGGTGACAGGTGACAGGTGACAGGTGACAGGTGACAGGTGACAGGTGACAGGTGACAGGTGACAGGTGACAGGTGACAGGTGACAGGTGACAGGTGACAGGTGACAGGTGACAGGTGACAGGTGACAGGTGACAGGTGACAGGTGACAGGTGACAGGTGACAGGTGACAGGTGACAGGTGACAGGTGACAGGTGACAGGTGACAGGTGACAGGTGACAGGTGACAGGTGACAGGTGACAGGTGACAGGTGACAGGTGACAGGTGACAGGTGACAGGTGACAGGTGACAGGTGACAGGTGACAGGTGACAGGTGACAGGTGACAGGTGACAGGTGACAGGTGACAGGTGACAGGTGGCATGTGGTATGTGGCATGTGGAATGTTGCATGTGCTATGTGGCATGTGGCATGTGACATGTGGCATGTGACATGTGGCATGTGGAATGTGGCATGCGGTATGTGGCTTGTGGCATGTGGTATGTGGCATGTGGCATGTGGTATGTGGCATGTGGTATGTGGCTTGTGGCATGTGGTATGTGGAATGTGGCATGTGGTATGTGGCATGTGATATGTGGCATGTGGCATGTAGCATATGGCATGTGGCATGTAATATGTGGCATATAGTAGGTGACAGGTAACAGGTGACAGGTGACAGGTGACAGGTGACAGGTGACAGGTGACAGGTGACAGGTGACAAATGACAGGTGACAGGTGACAAGTGACAGGTGACAGGTGAAAGGTAACAGGTGACAGGTGACAGGTGACAGGTGACAGGTGACAGGTGACAGGTGACAGGTGACAGGTGACAGGTGACAGGTGACAGGTGACAGGTGACAGGTGGCAGATGACAGGTGACAGGTGACAGGTGACAGGTGACAGGTGACAGGTGACAGGTGACAGGTGACAGGTGACAGGTGACAGGTGACAGGTGACAGGTGACAGGTGACAGGTGACAGGTGACAGGTGACAGGTGACAGGTGACAGGTGACAGGTGACAGGTGACAGGTGACAGGTGACAGGTGACAGGTGACAGGTGACAGGTGACAGGTGACAGGTGACAGGTGACAGGTGACAGATGACAGGTGACAGGTGACAGGTGACAGGTGACAGGTGACAGGTGACAGGTGACAGGTGACAGGTGACAGGTGACAGGTGACAGGTGACAGGTGACAGGTGACAGGTGACAGGTGACAGGTGACAGGTGACAGGTGACAGGTGACAGGTGACAGGTGACAGGTGACAGGTGACAGGTGACAGGTGACAGGTGACAGGTGACAGGTGACAGGTGACAGGTGACAGGTGACAGGTGACAGGTGACAGGTGACAGGTGACAGGTGACAGGTGACAGGTGACAGGTGACAGGTGACAGGTGACAGGTGACAGGTGACAGGTGACAGGTGACAGGTGACAGGTGACAGGTGACAGGTGACAGGTGACAGGTGACAGGTGACAGGTGACAGGTGACAGGTGACAGGTGACAGGTGACAGGTGACAGGTGACAGGTGACAGGTGACAGGTGACAGGTGACAGGTGACAGGTGACAGGTGACAGATGACAGGTTACGGTGACAGGTTACGGTGACAGGTGACGGGTGACTTGTGACAAATTACATGGCATGTGGCATGTGACATGTGGGATATGTGATTTAGCATGTGGCATATGGCATACGGTATGTGACATATAGTAGGTGAAAGGTGACAGGTGACAGGTGACAGGTGACAGGTGACAGGTGACAGATGACAGGTGACAGGTGACAGGTGACAGGTGACAGGTGACAGGTGGCAGGTGACAGGTGGCAGGTGACAGGTGACAGGTGACAGGTGACAGGTGACAGGTGACAGGTGACAGGTGACAGGTGACAGGTGACAGGTGACAGGTGACAGGTGACAGGTGACAGGTGACAGATGACAGGTGACAGGTGACAGGTGACAGGTGACAGGTGACAGGTGACAGGTGACAGGTGACAGGTGGCAGGTGACAGGTGACAGGTGACAGGTGACAGGTGACAGGTGACAGGTGACAGGTGACAGGTGACAGGTGACAGGTGACAGGTGACAGGTGACAGGTGACAGGTGACAGGTGACAGGTGACAGGTGACAGGTGACAGGTGACAGGTGACAGGTGACAGGTGACAGGTGACAGGTGACAGGTGACAGGTGACACGTGACAGGTGACAGGTGACAGGTGACAGGTGACAGGTGACAGGTGACAGGTGACAGGTGACAGGTGACAGGTGACAGGTGACAGGTGACAGGTGACAGGTGACAGGTGACAGGTGACAGTTGACAGGTGACAGGTGACAGGTGACAGGTGACAGGTGACAGGTGACAGGTGACAGGTGACAGGTGACAGGTGACAGGTGACAGGTGACAGGTGACAGGTGACAGGTAACAGGTGACAGGTGACAGGTGATAAATGACAGGTGACAGGTGAAAGGTAACAGGTGACAGGTGACAGGTGACAGGTGACAGGTGACAGGTGACAGGTGACAGGTGACAGGTGACAGGTGACAGGTGACAGTTGACAGGTGACAGGTGACAGGTGACAGGTGACAGGTGACAGGTGACAGGTGACAGGTGACAGGTGACAGGTGACAGGTGACAGGTGACAGGTGACAGGTGACAGGTGACAGGTGACAGGTGACAGGTGACAGGTGACAGGTGACAGGTGACAGGTGACAGGTGACAGGTGACAGGTGACAGGTGACAGGTGACAGGTGACAGGTGACAGGTGACAGGTGACAGGTGACAGGTGACAGGTGACAGGTGACAGGTGACAGGTGACAGGTGACAGGTGACAGGTGACAGGTGACAGGTGACAGGTGACAGGTGACAGGTGACAGGTGACAGGTGACAGGTGACAGGTGACAGGTGACAGGTGACAGGTGACAGGTGACAGGTGACAGGTGACAGGTGACAGGTGACAGGTGACAGGTGACAGGTGACAGGTGACAGGTGACAGGTGACAGGTGACAGGTGACAGGTGACAGGTGACAGGTGACAGGTGACAGGTGACAGGTGACAGGTGACAGGTGACAGGTGACAGGTGACAGGTGACAGGTGACAGGTGACAGGTGACAGGTGACAGGTGACAGGTGACAGGTGACAGGTGACAGGTGACAGGTGACAGGTGACAGGTGACAGGTGACAGGTGACAGGTGACAGGTGACAGGTGACAGGTGACAGGTGACAGATGACAGGTGACAGATGACAGGTGACAGATGACAGGTGACAGATGACAGGTGACAGGTGACAGATGACAGGTTACGGTGACAGGTTACGGTGACAGGTGACGGGTGACTTGTGACAAATTACATGGCATGTGGCATGTGACATGTGGGATATGTGATTTAGCATGTGGCATATGGCATACGGTATGTGACATATAGTAGGTGAAAGGTGACAGGTGACAGGTGACAGGTGACAGGTGACTGGTGACAGGTGACAGGTGACAGGTGACAGGTGACAGGTGACAGGTGACAGGTGACAGGTGACAGATGACAGGTGACAGGTGACAGGTGACAGGTGACAGGTGACAGGTGACAGGTGACAGGTGGCAGGTGGCAGGTGACAGGTGACAGGTGACAGGTGACAGGTGACAGGTGACAGGTGACAGGTGACAGGTGACAGTGACAGGTGACAGGTGACAGGTGACAGGTGACAGGTGACAGGTGACAGGTGACAGGTGACAGGTGACAGGTGACAGGTGACAGGTGACAGGTGACAGGTGACAGGTGACAGGTGACAGGTGACAGGTGACAGGTGACAGGTGACAGGTGACAGGTGACAGGTGACAGGTGACAGGTGACAGGTGACAGGTGACAGGTGACAGTGACAGGTGACAGGTGACAGGTGACAGGTGACAGGTGACAGGTGACAGGTGACAGGTGACAGGTGACAGGTGACAGGTGACAGGCGACAGGTAACAGGTGACAGGTGACAGGTGACAGGTGATAAATGACAGGTGACAGGTGAAAGGTAACAGGTGACAGGTGACAGGTGACAGGTGACAGGTGACAGGTGACAGGTGACAGTTGACAGGTGACAGGTGACAGGTGACAGGTGACAGGTGACAGGTGACAGGTGACAGGTGACAGGTGACAGGTGACAGGTGACAGGTGACAGGTGACAGGTGACAGGTGACAGGTGACAGGTGACAGGTGACAGGTGACAGGTGACAGGTGACAGGTGACAGGTGAAGGTGACAGGTGACAGGTGACAGGTGACAGGTGACAGGTGACAGGTGACAGGTGACAGGTGACAGGTGACAGGTGACAGGTGACAGGTGACAGGTGACAGGTGACAGGTGACAGGTGACAGGTGACAGGTGACAGGTGACAGGTGACAGGTGACAGGTGACAGGTGACAGGTGACAGGTGACAGGTGACAGGTGACAGGTGACAGGTGACAGGTGACAGGTGACAGGTGACAGGTGACAGGTGACAGGTGACAGGTGACAGGTGACAGGTGACAGGTGACAGGTGACAGGTGACAGGTGACAGGTGACAGGTGACAGGTGACAGGTGACAGGTGACAGGTGACAGGTGACAGGTGACAGGTGACAGGTGACAGGTGACAGGTGACAGGTGACAGGTGACAGGTGACAGGTGACAGGTGACAGGTGACAGGTGACAGGTGACAGGTGACAGGTGACAGGTGACAGGTGACAGGTGACAGGTGACAGGTGACAGGTGACAGGTGACAGGTGACAGGTGACAGGTGACAGGTGACAGGTGACAGGTGACAGGTGACAGGTGACAGGTGACAGGTGACAGGTGACAGGTGACAGGTGACAGGTGACAGGTGACAGGTGACAGGTGACAGGTGACAGGTGACAGGTGACAGGTGACAGGTGACAGGTGACAGGTGACAGGTGACAGGTGACAGGTGACAGGTGACAGGTGACAGGTGACAGGTGACAGGTGACAGGTGACAGGTGACAGGTGACAGGTGACAGGTGACAGGTGACAGGTGACAGATGACAGGTGACAGGTGACAGATGACAGGTGACAGATGACAGGTGACAGATGACAGGTGACAGGTGACAGATGACAGGTTACGGTGACAGGTTACGGTGACAGGTGACGGGTGACTTGTGACAAATTACATGGCATGTGGCATGTGACATGTGGGATATGTGATTTAGCATGTGGCATATGGCATACGGTATGTGACATATAGTAGGTGAAAGGTGACAGGTGACAGGTGACAGGTGACAGGTGACAGGTGACTGGTGACAGGTGACAGGTGACAGGTGACAGGTGACAGGTGACAGATGACAGGTGACAGGTGACAGGTGACAGGTGACAGGTGACAGGTGACAGGTGACAGGTGACAGGTGACAGGTGACAGGTGACAGGTGACAGGTGACAGGTGACAGGTGACAGGTGACAGGTGACAGGTGACAGGTGACAGGTGACAGGTGACAGGTGACAGGTGACAGGTGACAGGTGACAGGTGACAGGTGACAGGTGACAGGTGACAGGTGACAGGTGACAGGTGACAGGTGACAGGTGACAGGTGACAGGTGACAGGTGACAGGTGACAGGTGACAGGTGACAGGTGACAGGTGACAGGTGACAGGTGACAGGTGACAGGTGACAGGTGACAGGTGACAGGTGACAGGTGACAGGTGACAGGTGACAGGTGACAGGTGACAGGTGACAGGTGACAGGTGACAGGTGACAGGTGACAGGTGACAGGTGACAGGTGACAGGTGACAGGTGACAGGTGACAGGTGACAGGTGACAGGTGACAGGTGACAGGTGACAGGTGACAGGTGACAGGTGACAGGTGACAGGTGACAGGTGACAGGTGACAGGTGACAGGTGACAGGTGACAGGTGACAGGTGACAGGTGACAGGTGACAGGTGACAGGTGACAGGTGACAGGTGACAGGTGACAGGTGACAGGTGACAGGTGACAGGTGACAGGTGACAGGTGACAGGTGACAGGTGACAGGTGACAGGTGACAGGTGACAGGTGACAGGTGACAGGTGACAGGTGACAGGTGACAGGTGACAGGTGACAGGTGACAGGTGACAGGTGACAGGTGACAGGTGACAGGTGACAGGTGACAGGTGACAGGTGACAGGTGACAGGTGACAGGTGACAGGTGACAGGTGACAGGTGACAGGTGACAGGTGACAGGTGACAGGTGACAGGTGACAGGTGACAGGTGACAGGTGACAGGTGACAGGTGACAGGTGACAGGTGACAGGTGACAGGTGACAGGTGACAGGTGGCAGATGACAGGTGACAGGTGACAGGTGACGGGTGACAGTTGACAGGTGACAGGTGACAGGTGACAGGTGACAGGTGACAGGTGACAGGTGACAGGTGACAGGTGACAGGTGACAGGTGACAGGTGACAGGTGACAGGTGACAGGTGGCAGATCACAGGTGACAGGTGACAGGTGACGGGTGACAGTTGACAGGTGACAGGTGACAGGTGACAGGTGACAGGTGACAGGTGACAGGTGACAGGTGACAGGTGACAGGTGACAGGTGACAGGTGACAAGTGCCAGGTGACAGATGACAGGTTACGGTGACAGGTGACGGGTGACTTGTGGCAGATGACATGTGGCAGATGACATGTGGCATACGGTATGTGACATATGGTAGGTGAAAGGTGACAGGTGACAGGTGGCAGGTGACAGGTGACAGGTGACAGGTGACTGCCAACAAGTGACAGATGACAGGTGACAAGTGACATTGACGGTGACAGGTGACGGTGACAGGTGGCGGTGACAGGTGATGGTGACGGGTGGCATGTGGCATGTGGCATGTGCCATGTGCCATGTGCCATGTGCCATGTGGCATGTGGCATGTGGCATGTGGCATGTGGCATGTGACATGTGGCATGTGGTATGTGGCATGTGGCATGTGGCATGTGGCATGTGGCATGTGGCATGTGGCATGTGGCATGTGGCATGTGGCATGAGGCATGTCGCATGTGGCATGTGGCATGAGGCATGTCGCATGGGAATGTGGCATGTGAAATGTGGCATGTGGCATGCGGCATTTGGCATGTGGTATGTGGCATGTGGAATGTGGCATGTGGAATGTGGCATGTGGCATGTGGAATGTGGCAGGTGGCAGTTGGCATGTGGCATGTGGCATGTGGCATGGAGCATGTGGCATGTGGCATGTGGCATGTGGCATGTGGCATGTGGCATGTGACATGTGGCTTGTGGTATGTGTCATGTGGCATGTAGCATGTGGCATGTGGCATGTGGTATGTGGCATGTGGCATGTGGCATGTGGAATGTGACAGGTGACAGGTGACAGGTGACAGGTGACAGGTGACAGGTGACAGGTGACAGGTGACAGGTGACAGGTGACAGGTGACAGGTGACAGGTGACAGGTGGCAGGTGACAGGTGACAGGTGACAGGTGACAGGTGACAGGTGACAGGTGACAGGTGACAGATGACAGGTGACAGGTGACAGGTGACAGGTGACAGGTGACAGGTGACAGGTGACAGGTGACAGGTGACAGGTGACAGGTGACAGGTGACAGGTGACAGGTGACAGGTGACAGGTGACAGGTGACAGGTGACAGGTGACAGGTGACAGGTGACAGGTGACAGGTGACAGGTGACAGGTGACAGGTGACAGGTGACAGGTGACAGGTGACAGGTGACAGGTGACAGGTGACAGGTGACAGGTGACAGGTGACAGGTGACAGGTGACAGGTGACAGGTGACAGGTGACAGGTGACAGGTGACAGGTGACAGGTGACAGGTGACAGGTGACAGGTGACAGGTGACAGGTGACAGGTGACAGGTGACAGGTGACAGGTGACAGGTGACAGGTGACAGGTGACAGGTGACAGGTGACAGGTGATAGGTGACAGGTGACAGGTGACAGGTGACAGGTGACAGGTGACAGGTGACAGGTGACAGGTGACAGGTGACAGGTGAGGCATGTGGCACGTGGCATGTGGTATGTGGCATGTGGAATGTTCATGTGCTATGTGGCATGTGGCATGTGACATGTGGCATGTGACATGTGGCATGTGGAATGTGGCATGCGGTATGTGGCTTGTGGCATGTGGTATGTGGCATGTGGCATGTGGTATGTGGCTTGTGGCATGTGGTATGTGGAATGTGGCATGTGGTATGTGGCATGTGATATGTGGCATGTGGCATGTAGCATATGGCATGTGGCATGTAATATGTGGCATATAGTAGGTGACAGGTGACAGGTGACAGGTGACAGGTAACAGGTGACAGGTGACAGGTGACAGGTGACAGGTGACAGGTGACAGGTGACAGGTGACAAATGACAGGTGACAGGTGACAAGTGACAGGTGACAGGTGAAAGGTAACAGGTGACAGGTGACAGGTGACAGGTGACAGGTGACAGGTGACAGGTGACAGGTGACAGGTGACAGGTGACAGGTGACAGGTGACAGGTGACAGGTGACAGGTGACAGGTGGCAGATGACAGGTGACAGGTGACAGGTGACGGGTGACAGTTGACAGGTGACAGGTGACAGGTGCAGTGACAGGTGACAGGTGACAGGTGACAGGTGACAGGTGACAGGTGACAGGTGACAGGTGACAGGTGACAGGTGACAGGTGACAGGTGACAGGTGACAGGTGACAGGTGACAGGTGACAGGTGACAGGTGACAGGTGACAGGTGACAGGTTACAGGTGACAGGTGACAGGTGACAGGTGACAGGTGACAGGTGACAGGTGACAGGTGACAGGTGACAGGTGACAGGTGACAGGTGACAGGTGACAGGTGACAGGTGACAGGTGACAGGTGACAGGTGACAGGTGACAGGTGACAGGTGACAGGTGACAGGTGACAGGTGACAGGTGACAGGTGACAGGTGACAGGTGACAGGTGACAGGTGACAGGTGACAGGTGACAGGTGACAGGTGACAGGTGACAGGTGACAGGTGACAGGTGACAGGTGACAGGTGACAGGTGACAGGTGACAGGTGACAGGTGACAGGTGACAGGTGACAGGTGACAGGTGACAGGTGACAGGTGACAGGTGACAGGTGACAGGTGACAGGTGACAGGTGACAGTGACAGGTGACAGGTGACAGGTGACAGGTGACAGGTGACAGGTGACAGGTGACAGGTGACAGATGACAGGTTACGGTGACAGGTTACGGTGACAGGTGACGGGTGACTTGTGACAAATTACATGGCATGTGGCATGTGACATGTGGGATATGTGATTTAGCATGTGGCATATGGCATATGGTATGTGACATATAGTAGGTGAAAGGTGACAGGTGACAGGTGACAGGTGACAGGTGACAGGTGACTGGTGACAGGTGACAGGTGACAGGTGACAGGTGACAGGTGACAGGTGACAGATGACAGGTGACAGATGACAGGTGACAGGTGACAGGTGACAGGTGACAGGTGACAGGTGACAGGTGACAGGTGACAGGTGACAGGTGACAGGTGACAGGTGACAGGTGACAGGTGACAGGTGACAGGTGACAGGTGACAGGTGACAGGTGACAGGTGACAGGTGACAGGTGACAGGTGACAGGTGACAGGTGACAGGTGACAGGTGACAGGTGACAGGTGACAGGTGACAGGTGACAGGTGACAGGTGACAGGTGACAGGTGACAGGTGACAGGTGACAGGTGACAGGTGACAGGTGACAGGTGACAGGTGACAGGTGACAGGTGACAGGTGACAGGTGACAGGTGACAGGTGACAGGTGACAGGTGACAGGTGACAGGTGACAGGTGACAGGTGACAGGTGACAGGTGACAGGTGACAGGTGACAGGTGACAGGTGACAGGTGACAGGTGACAGGTGACAGGTGACAGGTGACAGGTGACAGGTG
Source organism: Volucella inanis (assembly GCA_907269105.1). NCBI lineage: Eukaryota > Metazoa > Arthropoda > Insecta > Diptera > Syrphidae > Volucella > Volucella inanis. The sequence continues at coordinate 33,075 of CAJSMH010000010.1, read as the reverse complement.
ACAGGTGACAGGTGACAGGTGACAGGTGACAGGTGACAGGTGACAGGTGACAGGTGACAGGTGACAGGTGACAGGTGACAGGTGACAGGTGACAGGTGACAGGTGACAGGTGACAGGTGACAGGTGACAGGTGACAGGTGACAGGTGACAGGTGACAGGTGACAGGTGACAGGTGACAGGTGACAGGTGACAGGTGACAGGTGACAGGTGACAGGTGACAGGTGACAGGTGACAGGTGACAGGTGACAGGTGACAGGTGACAGGTGACAGGTGACAGGTGACAGGTGACAGGTGACAGGTGACAGGTGACAGGTGACAGGTGACAGGTGACAGGTGACAGGTGACAGGTGACAGGTGACAGGTGACAGGTGGCAGGTGACAGGTGACAGGTGACAGGTGACAGGTGACAGGTGACAGGTGACAGGTGACAGGTGACAGGTGACAGGTGACAGGTGACAGGTGACAGGTGACAGGTGACAGGTGACAGGTGACAGGTGACAGGTGACAGGTGACAGGTGACAGGTGACAGGTGACAGGTGACAGGTGACAGGTGGCATGTGGCACGTGGCATGTGGTATGTGGCATGTGGAATGTTGCATGTGCTATGTGGCATGTGGCATGTGACATGTGGCATGTGACATGTGGCATGTGGAATGTGGCATGCGGTATGTGGCTTGTGGCATGTGGTATGTGGCATGTGGCATGTGGTATGTGGCATGTGGTATGTGGCTTGTGGCATGTGGTATGTGGAATGTGGCATGTGGTATGTGGCATGTGATATGTGGCATGTGGCATGTAGCATATGGCATGTGGCATGTAATATGTGGCATATAGTAGGTGACAGGTGACAGGTGACAGGTGACAGGTGACAGGTGACAGGTGACAGGTGACAGGTGACAGGTGACAGGTAACAGGTGACAGGTGACAGGTGACAGGTGACAGGTAACAGGTGACAGGTGACAGGTGACAGGTGACAGGTGATAAATGACAGGTGACAGGTGACAAGTGACAGGTGACAGGTGAAAGGTAACAGGTGACAGGTGACAGGTGACAGGTGACAGGTGACAGGTGACAGGTGACAGGTGACAGGTGACAGGTGACAGGTGGCAGATGACAGGTGACAGGTGACAGTTGACAGGTGACAGGTGACAGGTGACAGGTGACAGGTGACAGGTGACAGGTGACAGGTGACAGGTGACAGGTGACAGGTGACAGGTGACAGGTGACAGGTGACAGGTGACAGGTGACAGGTGACAGGTGACAGGTGACAGGTGACAGGTGACAGGTGACAGGTGACAGGTGACAGGTGACAGGTGACAGGTGACAGGTGACAGGTGACAGGTGACAGGTGACAGGTGACAGGTGACAGGTGACAGGTGACAGGTGACAGGTGACAGGTGACAGGTGACAGGTGACAGGTGACAGGTGACAGGTGACAGGTGACAGGTGACAGGTGACAGGTGACAGGTGACAGGTGACAGGTAGGTGACAGGTGACAGGTGACAGGTGACAGGTGACAGGTGACAGGTGACAGGTGACAGGTGACAGGTGACAGGTGACAGGTGACAGGTGACAGGTGACAGGTGACAGGTGACAGGTGACAGGTGACAGGTGACAGGTGGCAGGTGACAGGTGACAGGTGACAGGTGACAGGTGACAGGTGACAGGTGACAGGTGACAGGTGACAGGTGACAGGTGACAGGTGACAGGTGACAGGTGACAGGTGACAGGTGACAGGTGACAGGTGACAGGTGACAGGTGACAGGTGACAGGTGACAGGTGACAGGTGACAGGTGACAGGTGACAGGTGACAGGTGACAGGTGACAGGTGACAGGTGACAGGTGACAGGTGACAGGTGACAGGTGACAGGTGACAGGTGACAGGTGACAGGTGACAGGTGACAGGTGACAGGTGACAGGTGACAGGTGGCATGTGGCACGTGGCATGTGGTATGTGGCATGTGGAATGTTGCATGTGCTATGTGGCATGTGGCATGTGACATGTGGCATGTGGAATGTGGCATGCGGTATGTGGCTTGTGGCATGTGGTATGTGGCATGTGGCATGTGGTATGTGGCATGTGGTATGTGGCTTGTGGCATGTGGTATGTGGAATGTGGCATGTGGTATGTGGCATGTGATATGTGGCATGTGGCATGTAGCATATGGCATGTGGCATGTAATATGTGGCATATAGTAGGTGACAGGTGACAGGTGACAGGTGACAGGTGACAGGTGACAGGTGACAGGTGACAGGTGACAGGTGACAGGTGACAGGTGACAGGTGACAGGTGACAGGTGACAGGTGACAGGTGACAGGTGACAGGTGACAGGTGACAGGTGACAGGTGACAGGTGACAGGTGACAGGTGACAGGTGACAGGTGACAGGTGGCATGTGGCACGTGGCATGTGGTATGTGGCATGTGGAATGTTGCATGTGCTATGTGGCATGTGGCATGTGACATGTGGCATGTGACATGTGGCATGTGGAATGTGGCATGCGGTATGTGGCTTGTGGCATGTGGTATGTGGCATGTGGCATGTGGTATGTGGCATGTGGTATGTGGCTTGTGGCATGTGGTATGTGGAATGTGGCATGTGGTATGTGGCATGTGATATGTGGCATGTGGCATGTAGCATATGGCATGTGGCATGTAATATGTGGCATATAGTAGGTGACAGGTGACAGGTGACAGGTGACAGGTGACAGGTGACAGGTGACAGGTGACAGGTGACAGGTGACAGGTAACAGGTGACAGGTGACAGGTGACAGGTGACAGGTAACAGGTGACAGGTGACAGGTGACAGGTGACAGGTGATAAATGACAGGTGACAGGTGACAAGTGACAGGTGACAGGTGAAAGGTAACAGGTGACAGGTGACAGGTGACAGGTGACAGGTGACAGGTGACAGGTGACAGGTGACAGGTGACAGGTGACAGGTGGCAGATGACAGGTGACAGGTGACAGTTGACAGGTGACAGGTGACAGGTGACAGGTGACAGGTGACAGGTGACAGGTGACAGGTGACAGGTGACAGGTGACAGGTGACAGGTGACAGGTGACAGGTGACAGGTGACAGGTGACAGGTGACAGGTGACAGGTGACAGGTGACAGGTGACAGGTGACAGGTGACAGGTGACAGGTGACAGGTGACAGGTGACAGGTGACAGGTGACAGGTGACAGGTGACAGGTGACAGGTGACAGGTGACAGGTGACAGGTGACAGGTGACAGGTGACAGGTGACAGGTGACAGGTGACAGGTGACAGGTGACAGGTGACAGGTGACAGGTGACAGGTGACAGGTGACAGGTGACAGGTGACAGGTAGGTGACAGGTGACAGGTGACAGGTGACAGGTGACAGGTGACAGGTGACAGGTGACAGGTGACAGGTGACAGGTGACAGGTGACAGGTGACAGGTGACAGGTGACAGGTGACAGGTGACAGGTGACAGGTGACAGGTGACAGGTGACAGGTGACAGGTGACAGGTGACAGGTGACAGGTGACAGGTGACAGGTGACAGGTGACAGGTGACAGGTGACAGGTGACAGGTGACAGGTGACAGGTGACAGGTGACAGGTGACAGGTGACAGGTGACAGGTGACAGGTGACAGGTGACAGGTGACAGGTGACAGGTGACAGGTGACAGGTGACAGGTGACAGGTGACAGGTGACAGGTGACAGGTGACAGGTGACAGGTGACAGGTGACAGGTGACAGGTGACAGGTGACAGGTGACAGGTGACAGGTGACAGGTGACAGGTGACAGGTGACAGGTGACAGGTGGCATGTGGCACGTGGCATGTGGTATGTGGCATGTGGAATGTTGCATGTGCTATGTGGCATGTGGCATGTGACATGTGGCATGTGGAATGTGGCATGCGGTATGTGGCTTGTGGCATGTGGTATGTGGCATGTGGCATGTGGTATGTGGCATGTGGTATGTGGCTTGTGGCATGTGGTATGTGGAATGTGGCATGTGGTATGTGGCATGTGATATGTGGCATGTGGCATGTGGCATATGGCATGTGGCATGTAATATGTGGCATATAGTAGGTGACAGGTGACAGGTGACAGGTGACAGGTGACAGGTGACAGGTGACAGGTGACAGGTGACAGGTGACAGGTGACAGGTAACAGGTGACAGGTGACAGGTGACAGGTGACAGGTGACAAATGACAGGTGACAGGTGACAAGTGACAGGTGACAGGTGAAAGGTAACAGGTGACAGGTGACAGGTGACAGGTGACAGGTGACAGGTGACAGGTGACAGGTGACAGGTGGCAGATGACAGGTGACAGGTGACAGGTGACAGGTGACAGGTGACAGGTGACAGGTGACAGGTGGCAGATGACAGGTGACAGGTGACAGGTGACAGGTGACAGGTGACAGGTGACAGGTGACAGGTGACAGGTGACAGGTGACAGGTGACAGGTGACAGGTGACAGGTGACAGGTGACAGGTGACAGGTGACAGGTGACAGGTGACAGGTGACAGGTGACAGGTGACAGGTGACAGGTGACAGGTGACAGGTGACAGGTGACAGGTGACAGGTGACAGGTGACAGGTGACAGGTGACAGGTGACAGGTGACAGGTGACAGGTGACAGGTGACAGGTGACAGGTGACAGGTGACAGGTGACAGGTGACAGGTGACAGGTGACAGGTGACAGGTGACAGGTGACAGGTGACAGGTGACAGGTGACAGGTGACAGGTGACAGGTGACAGGTGACAGGTGACAGGTGACAGGTGACAGGTGACAGGTGACAGGTGACAGGTGACAGGTGACAGGTGACAGGTGACAGGTGACAGGTGACAGGTGACAGGTGACAGGTGACAGGTGACAGGTGACAGGTGACAGGTGACAGGTGACAGGTGACAGGTGACAGGTGACAGGTGACAGGTGACAGGTGACAGGTGACAGGTGACAGGTGACAGGTGACAGGTGACAGGTGACAGGTGACAGGTGACAGGTGACAGGTGACAGGTGACAGGTGACAGGTGACAGGTGACAGGTGACAGGTGACAGGTGACAGGTGACAGGTGACAGGTGACAGGTGACAGGTGACAGGTGACAGGTGACAGGTGACAGGTGACAGGTGACAGGTGACAGGTGACAGGTGACAGGTGACAGGTGACAGGTGACAGGTGACAGGTGACAGGTGACAGGTGACAGGTGACAGGTGACAGGTGACAGGTGACAGGTGACAGGTGACAGGTGACAGGTGACAGGTGACAGGTGACAGGTGACAGGTGACAGGTGACAGGTGACAGGTGACAGGTGACAGGTGACAGGTGACAGGTGACAGGTGACAGGTGACAGGTGACAGGTGACAGGTGACAGGTGACAGGTGACAGGTGACAGGTGACAGGTGACAGGTGACAGGTGACAGGTGACAGGTGACAGGTGACAGGTGACAGGTGACAGGTGGCATGTGGCACGTGGCATGTGGTATGTGGCATGTGGAATGTTGCATGTGCTATGTGGCATGTGGCATGTGACATGTGGCATGTGACATGTGGCATGTGGAATGTGGCATGCGGTATGTGGCTTGTGGCATATGGTATGTGGCATGTGGCATGTGGTATGTGGCATGTGGTATGTGGCTTGTGGCATGTGGTATGTGGAATGTGGCATGTGGTATGTGGCATGTGATATGTGGCATGTGGCATGTAGCATATGGCATGTGGCATGTAATATGTGGCATATAGTAGGTGACAGGTAACAGGTGACAGGTGACAGGTGACAGGTGACAGGTGACAGGTGACAGGTGACAGGTGACAAATGACAGGTGACAAATGACAGGTGACAAATGACAGGTGACAGGTGACAAGTGACAGGTGACAGGTGAAAGGTAACAGGTGACAGGTGACAGGTGACAGGTGACAGGTGACAGGTGACAGGTGACAGGTGACAGGTGACAGGTGACAGGTGACAGGTGACAGGTGACAGGTGACAGGTGACAGGTGACAGGTGACAGGTGACAGGTGGCAGATGACAGGTGACAGGTGACAGGTGACAGGTGACAGGTGACAGGTGACAGGTGACAGGTGACAGGTGACAGGTGACAGGTGACAGGTGACAGGTGACAGGTGACAGGTGACAGGTGACAGGTGACAGGTGACAGGTGACAGGTGACAGGTGACAGGTGACAGGTGACAGGTGACAGGTGACAGGTGACAGGTGACAGGTGACAGGTGACAGGTGACAGGTGACAGGTGACAGGTGACAGGTGACAGGTGACAGGTGACAGGTGACAGGTGACAGGTGACAGGTGACAGGTGACAGGTGACAGGTGACAGGTGACAGGTGACAGGTGACAGGTGACAGGTGACAGGTGACAGGTGACAGGTGACAGGTGACAGGTGACAGGTGACAGGTGACAGGTGACAGGTGACAGGTGACAGGTGACAGGTGACAGGTGACAGGTGACAGGTGACAGGTGACAGGTGACAGGTGACAGGTGACAGGTGACAGGTGACAGGTGACAGGTGACAGGTGACAGGTGACAGGTGACAGGTGACAGGTGACAGGTGACAGGTGACAGGTGACAGGTGACAGGTGACAGGTGACAGGTGACAGGTGACAGATGACAGGTGACAGGTTACGGTGACAGGTGACGGGTGACTTGTGACAAATTACATGGCATGTGGCATGTGACATGTGGGATATGTGATTTAGCATGTGGCATATGGCATACGGTATGTGACATATAGTAGGTGAAAGGTGACAGGTGACAGGTGACAGGTGACAGGTGACAGGTGACAGATGACAGGTGACAGGTGACAGGTGACAGGTGGCAGGTGACAGGTGGCAGGTGACAGGTGACAGGTGACAGGTGACAGGTGACAGGTGACAGGTGACAGGTGACAGGTGACAGGTGACAGGTGGCAGGTGACAGGTGACAGGTGACAGGTGACAGGTGACAGGTGACAGGTGACAGGTGACAGGTGACAGGTGACAGGTGACAGGTGACAGGTGACAGGTGACAGGTGACAGGTGACAGGTGACAGGTGACAGGTGACAGGTGACAGGTGACAGGTGACAGGTGACAGGTGACAGGTGACAGGTGACAGGTGACAGGTGACAGGTGACAGGTGACAGGTGACAGGTGACAGGTGACAGGTGACAGGTGACAGGTGACAGGTGACAGGTGACAGGTGACAGGTGACAGGTGACAGGTGACAGGTGACAGGTGACAGGTGACAGGTGACAGGTGACAGGTGACAGGTGACAGGTGACAGGTGACAGGTGACAGGTGACAGGTGACAGGTGACAGGTGACAGGTGACAGGTGACAGGTGACAGGTGACAGGTGACAGGTGACAGGTGACAGGTGACAGGTGACAGGTGACAGGTGACAGGTGACAGGTGACAGGTGACAGGTGACAGGTGACAGGTGACAGGTGACAGGTGACAGGTGACAGGTGACAGGTGACAGGTGACAGGTGACAGGTGACAGGTGACAGGTGACAGGTGACAGGTGACAGGTGACAGGTGACAGGTGACAGGTGACAGGTGACAGGTGACAGGTGACAGGTGACAGGTGACAGGTGACAGGTGACAGGTGACAGGTGACAGGTGACAGGTGACAGGTGACAGGTGACAGGTGACAGGTGACAGGTGACAGGTGACAGGTGACAGGTGACAGGTGACAGGTGACAGGTGACAGGTGACAGGTGACAGGTGACAGGTGACAGGTGACAGGTGACAGGTGACAGGTGACAGGTGACAGGTGACAGGTGACAGGTGACAGGTGACAGGTGACAGGTGACAGGTGACAGGTGACAGGTGACAGGTGACAGGTGACAGGTGACAGGTGACAGGTGACAGGTGACAGGTGACAGGTGACAGGTGACAGGTGACAGGTGACAGGTGACAGGTGACAGGTGACAGGTGACAGGTGACAGGTGACAGGTGACAGGTGACAGGTGACAGGTGACAGGTGACAGGTGACAGGTGACAGGTGACAGGTGACAGGTGACAGGTGACAGGTGACAGGTGACAGGTGACAGGTGACAGGTGACAGGTGACAGGTGACAGGTGGCAGATGACAGGTGACAGGTGACAGGTGACGGGTGACAGTTGACAGGTGACAGGTGACAGGTGACAGGTGACAGGTGACAGGTGACAGGTGACAGGTGACAGGTGACAGGTGACAGGTGACAGGTGACAGGTGACAGGTGACAGGTGACAGGTGACAGGTGACAGGTGACAGGTGACAGGTGACAGGTGACAGGTGACAGGTGGCAGATCACAGGTGACAGGTGACAGGTGACGGGTGACAGTTGACAGGTGACAGGTGACAGGTGACAGGTGACAGGTGACAGGTGACAGGTGACAGGTGACAGGTGACAGGTGACAGGTGACAGGTGACAAGTGCCAGGTGACAGATGACAGGTTACGGTGACAGGTGACGGGTGACTTGTGGCAGATGACATGTGGCAGATGACATGTGGCATACGGTATGTGACATATGGTAGGTGAAAGGTGACAGGTGACAGGTGGCAGGTGACAGGTGACAGGTGACAGGTGACTGCCAACAAGTGACAGATGACAGGTGACAAGTGACATTGACGGTGACAGGTGACGGTGACAGGTGGCGGTGACAGGTGATGGTGACGGGTGGCATGTGGCATGTGGCATGTGCCATGTGCCATGTGCCATGTGCCATGTGGCATGTGGCATGTGGCATGTGGCATGTGGCATGTGACATGTGGCATGTGGTATGTGGCATGTGGCATGTGGCATGTGGCATGTGGCATGTGGCATGTGGCATGTGGCATGTGGCATGTGGCATGAGGCATGTCGCATGTGGCATGTGGCATGAGGCATGTCGCATGGGAATGTGGCATGTGAAATGTGGCATGTGGCATGCGGCATTTGGCATGTGGTATGTGGCATGTGGAATGTGGCATGTGGAATGTGGCATGTGGCATGTGGAATGTGGCATGTGGCAGTTGGCATGTGGCATGTGGCATGTGGCATGGAGCATGTGGCATGTGGCATGTGGCATGTGGCATGTGGCATGTGGCATGTGGTATGTGGCTTGTGGTATGTGTCATGTGGCATGTAGCATGTGGCATGTGGCATGTGGTATGTGGCATGTGGCATGTGGCATGTGGAATGTGACAGGTGACAGGTGACAGGTGACAGGTGACAGGTGACAGGTGACAGGTGACAGGTGACAGGTGACAGGTGACAGGTGACAGGTGACAGGTGGCAGGTGACAGGTGACAGGTGACAGGTGACAGGTGACAGGTGACAGGTGACAGGTGACAGGTGACAGGTGACAGGTGACAGGTGACAGGTGACAGGTGACAGGTGACAGGTGACAGGTGACAGGTGACAGGTGACAGGTGACAGGTGACAGGTGACAGGTGACAGGTGACAGGTGACAGGTGACAGGTGACAGGTGACAGGTGACAGGTGACAGGTGACAGGTGACAGGTGACAGGTGACAGGTGATAGGTGACAGGTGACAGGTGACAGGTGACAGGTGACAGGTGACAGGTGACAGGTGACAGGTGACAGGTGACAGGTGACAGGTGACAGGTGACAGGTGACAGGTGACAGGTGGCATGTGGCACGTGGCATGTGGTATGTGGCATGTGGAATGTTCATGTGCTATGTGGCATGTGGCATGTGACATGTGGCATGTGACATGTGGCATGTGGAATGTGGCATGCGGTATGTGGCTTGTGGCATGTGGTATGTGGCATGTGGCATGTGGTATGTGGCTTGTGGCATGTGGTATGTGGAATGTGGCATGTGGTATGTGGCATGTGATATGTGGCATGTGGCATGTAGCATATGGCATGTGGCATGTAATATGTGGCATATAGTAGGTGACAGGTGACAGGTGACAGGTGACAGGTAACAGGTGACAGGTGACAGGTGACAGGTGACAGGTGACAGGTGACAGGTGACAAATGACAGGTGACAGGTGACAAGTGACAGGTGACAGGTGAAAGGTAACAGGTGACAGGTGACAGGTGACAGGTGACAGGTGACAGGTGACAGGTGACAGGTGACAGGTGACAGGTGACAGGTGACAGGTGACAGGTGACAGGTGACAGGTGACAGGTGACAGGTGGCAGATGACAGGTGACAGGTGACAGGTGACGGGTGACAGTTGACAGGTGACAGGTGACAGGTGACAGGTGACAGGTGACAGGTGACAGGTGACAGGTGACAGGTGACAGGTGACAGGTGACAGGTGACAGGTGACAGGTGACAGGTGACAGGTGACAGGTGACAGGTGACAGGTGACAGGTGACAGGTGACAGGTGACAGGTGACAGGTGACAGGTGACAGGTGACAGGTGACAGGTGACAGGTGACAGGTGACAGGTTACAGGTGACAGGTGACAGGTGACAGGTGACAGGTGACAGGTGACAGGTGACAGGTGACAGGTGACAGGTGACAGGTGACAGGTGACAGGTGACAGGTGACAGGTGACAGGTGACAGGTGACAGGTGACAGGTGACAGGTGACAGGTGACAGGTGACAGGTGACAGGTGACAGGTGACAGGTGACAGGTGACAGGTGACAGGTGACAGGTGACAGGTGACAGGTGACAGGTGACAGGTGACAGGTGACAGGTGACAGGTGACAGGTGACAGGTGACAGGTGACAGGTGACAGGTGACAGGTGACAGGTGACAGGTGACAGGTGACAGGTGACAGGTGACAGATGACAGGTTACGGTGACAGGTTACGGTGACAGGTGACGGGTGACTTGTGACAAATCACATGGCATGTGGCATGTGACATGTGGGATATGTGATTTAGCATGTGGCATATGGCATATGGTATGTGACATATAGTAGGTGAAAGGTGACAGGTGACAGGTGACAGGTGACAGGTGACAGGTGACTGGTGACAGGTGACAGGTGACAGGTGACAGGTGACAGGTGACAGGTGACAGATGACAGGTGACAGATGACAGGTGACAGGTGACAGGTGACAGGTGACAGGTGACAGGTGACAGGTGACAGGTGACAGGTGACAGGTGACAGGTGACAGGTGACAGGTGACAGGTGACAGGTGACAGGTGACAGGTGACAGGTGACAGGTGACAGGTGACAGGTGACAGGTGACAGGTGACAGGTGACAGGTGACAGGTGACAGGTGACAGGTGACAGGTGACAGGTGACAGGTGACAGGTGACAGGTGACAGGTGACAGGTGACAGGTGACAGGTGACAGGTGACAGGTGACAGGTGACAGGTGACAGGTGACAGGTGACAGGTGACAGGTGACAGGTGACAGGTGACAGGTGACAGGTGACAGGTGACAGGTGACAGGTGACAGGTGACAGGTGACAGGTGACAGGTGACAGGTGACAGGTGACAGGTGACAGGTGACAGGTGACAGGTGACAGGTGACAGGTGACAGGTGACAGGTGACAGGTGACAGGTGACAGGTGACAGGTGACAGGTGACAGGTGACAGGTGACAGGTGACAGGTGACAGGTGACAGGTGACAGGTGACAGGTGACAGGTGACAGGTGACAGGTGACAGGTGACAGGTGACAGGTGACAGGTGACAGGTGACAGGTGACAGGTGACAGGTGACAGGTGACAGGTGACAGGTGACAGGTGACAGGTGACAGGTGACAGGTGACAGGTGACAGGTGACAGGTGACAGGTGACAGGTGACAGGTGACAGGTGACAGGTGACAGGTGACAGGTGACAGGTGACAGGTGACAGGTGACAGGTGACAGGTGACAGGTGACAGGTGACAGGTGACAGGTGACAGGTGACAGGTGACAGGTGACAGGTGACAGGTGACAGGTGACAGGTGACAGGTGACAGGTGACAGGTGACAGGTGACAGGTGACAGGTGACAGGTGACAGGTGACAGGTGACAGGTGACAGGTGACAGGTGACAGGTGACAGGTGACAGGTGACAGGTGACAGGTGACAGGTGACAGGTGACAGGTGACAGGTGACAGGTGACAGGTGACAGGTGACAGGTGACAGGTGACAGGTGACAGGTGACAGGTGACAGGTGACAGGTGACAGGTGACAGGTGACAGGTGACAGGTGACAGGTGACAGGTGACAGGTGACAGGTGACAGGTGACAGGTGACAGGTGACAGGTGACAGGTGACAGGTGACAGGTGACAGGTGACAGGTGACAGGTGACAGGTGACAGGTGACAGGTGACAGGTGACAGGTGGCAGGTGGCACGTGGCATGTGGTATGTGGCATGTGGAATGTTGCATGTGCTATGTGGCATGTGGCATGTGACATGTGGCATGTGACATGTGGCATGTGGAATGTGGCATGCGGTATGTGGCTTGTGGCATGTGGTATGTGGCATGTGGCATGTGGTATGTGGCATGTGGTATGTGGCTTGTGGCATGTGGTATGTGGAATGTGGCATGTGGTATGTGGCATGTGATATGTGGCATGTGGCATGTAGCATATGGCATGTGGCATGTAATATGTGGCATATAGTAGGTGACAGGTGACAGGTGACAGGTGACAGGTGACAGGTGACAGGTGACAGGTGACAGGTGACAGGTGACAGGTAACAGGTGACAGGTGACAGGTGACAGGTGACAGGTAACAGGTGACAGGTGACAGGTGACAGGTGACAGGTGATAAATGACAGGTGACAGGTGACAAGTGACAGGTGACAGGTGAAAGGTAACAGGTGACAGGTGACAGGTGACAGGTGACAGGTGACAGGTGACAGGTGACAGGTGACAGGTGACAGGTGACAGGTGGCAGATGACAGGTGACAGGTGACAGTTGACAGGTGACAGGTGACAGGTGACAGGTGACAGGTGACAGGTGACAGGTGACAGGTGACAGGTGACAGGTGACAGGTGACAGGTGACAGGTGACAGGTGACAGGTGACAGGTGACAGGTGACAGGTGACAGGTGACAGGTGACAGGTGACAGGTGACAGGTGACAGGTGACAGGTGACAGGTGACAGGTGACAGGTGACAGGTGACAGGTGACAGGTGACAGGTGACAGGTGACAGGTGACAGGTGACAGGTGACAGGTGACAGGTGACAGGTGACAGGTGACAGGTGACAGGTGACAGGTGACAGGTGACAGGTGACAGGTGACAGGTGACAGGTGACAGGTGACAGGTGACAGGTGACAGGTGACAGGTGACAGGTGACAGGTGACAGGTGACAGGTGACAGGTGACAGGTGACAGGTGACAGGTGACAGGTGACAGGTGACAGGTGACAGGTGACAGGTGACAGGTGACAGGTGACAGGTGACAGGTGACAGGTGACAGGTGACAGGTGACAGGTGACAGGTGACAGGTGACAGGTGACAGGTGACAGGTGACAGGTGACAGGTGACAGGTGACAGGTGACAGGTGACAGGTGACAGGTGACAGGTGACAGGTGACAGGTGACAGGTGACAGGTGACAGGTGACAGGTGACAGGTGACAGGTGACAGGTGACAGGTGACAGGTGACAGGTGACAGGTGACAGGTGACAGGTGACAGGTGACAGGTGACAGGTGACAGGTGACAGGTGACAGGTGACAGGTGACAGGTGACAGGTGACAGGTGACAGGTGACAGGTGACAGGTGACAGGTGACAGGTGACAGGTGACAGGTGACAGGTGACAGGTGACAGGTGACAGGTGACAGGTGACAGGTGACAGGTGACAGGTGACAGGTGACAGGTGACAGGTGACAGGTGGCAGGTGACAGGTGACAGGTGGCAGGTGGCACGTGGCATGTGGTATGTGGCATGTGGAATGTTGCATGTGCTATGTGGCATGTGGCATGTGACATGTGGCATGTGGAATGTGGCATGCGGTATGTGGCTTGTGGCATGTGGTATGTGGCATGTGGCATGTGGTATGTGGCATGTGGTATGTGGCTTGTGGCATGTGGTATGTGGAATGTGGCATGTGGTATGTGGCATGTGATATGTGGCATGTGGCATGTAGCATATGGCATGTGGCATGTAATATGTGGCATATAGTAGGTGACAGGTGACAGGTGACAGGTGACAGGTGACAGGTGACAGGTGACAGGTGACAGGTGACAGGTGACAGGTGACAGGTAACAGGTGACAGGTGACAGGTGACAGGTGACAGGTGACAAATGACAGGTGACAGGTGACAAGTGACAGGTGACAGGTGAAAGGTAACAGGTGACAGGTGACAGGTGACAGGTGACAGGTGACAGGTGACAGGTGACAGGTGGCAGATGACAGGTGACAGGTGACAGGTGACAGGTGACAGGTGACAGGTGACAGGTGACAGGTGGCAGATGACAGGTGACAGGTGACAGGTGACAGGTGACAGGTGACAGGTGACAGGTGACAGGTGACAGGTGACAGGTGACAGGTGACAGGTGACAGGTGACAGGTGACAGGTGACAGGTGACAGGTGACAGGTGACAGGTGACAGGTGACAGGTGACAGGTGACAGGTGACAGGTGACAGGTGACAGGTGACAGGTGACAGGTGACAGGTGACAGGTGACAGGTGACAGGTGACAGGTGACAGGTGACAGGTGACAGGTGACAGGTGACAGGTGACAGGTGACAGGTGACAGGTGACAGGTGACAGGTGACAGGTGACAGGTGACAGGTGACAGGTGACAGGTGACAGGTGACAGGTGACAGGTGACAGGTGACAGGTGACAGGTGACAGGTGACAGGTGACAGGTGACAGGTGACAGGTGACAGGTGACAGGTGACAGGTGACAGGTGACAGGTGACAGGTGACAGGTGACAGGTGACAGGTGACAGGTGACAGGTGACAGGTGACAGGTGACAGGTGACAGGTGACAGGTGACAGGTGACAGGTGACAGGTGACAGGTGACAGGTGACAGGTGACAGGTGACAGGTGACAGGTGACAGGTGACAGGTGACAGGTGACAGGTGACAGGTGACAGGTGACAGGTGACAGGTGACAGGTGACAGGTGACAGGTGACAGGTGACAGGTGACAGGTGACAGGTGACAGGTGACAGGTGACAGGTGACAGGTGACAGGTGACAGGTGACAGGTGACAGGTGACAGGTGACAGGTGACGACAGGTGACAGGTGACAGGTGACAGGTGACAGGTGACAGGTGGCATGTGGCACGTGGCATGTGGCATGTGGTATGTGGCATGTGGAATGTTGCATGTGCTATGTGGCATGTGGCATGTGACATGTGGCATGTGACATGTGGCATGTGGAATGTGGCATGCGGTATGTGGCTTGTGGCATGTGGTATGTGGCATGTGGCATGTGGTATGTGGCATGTGGTATGTGGCTTGTGGCATGTGGTATGTGGAATGTGGCATGTGGTATGTGGCATGTGATATGTGGCATGTGGCATGTAGCATATGGCATGTGGCATGTAATATGTGGCATATAGTAGGTGACAGGTAACAGGTGACAGGTGACAGGTGACAGGTGACAGGTGACAGGTGACAGGTGACAGGTGACAAATGACAGGTGACAAATGACAGGTGACAAATGACAGGTGACAGGTGACAAGTGACAGGTGACAGGTGAAAGGTAACAGGTGACAGGTGACAGGTGACAGGTGACAGGTGACAGGTGACAGGTGACAGGTGACAGGTGACAGGTGACAGGTGACAGGTGACAGGTGACAGGTGACAGGTGACAGGTGACAGGTGACAGGTGACAGGTGACAGGTGACAGGTGACAGGTGACAGGTGACAGGTGACAGGTGACAGGTGACAGGTGACAGGTGACAGGTGACAGGTGACAGGTGACAGGTGGCAGATGACAGGTGACAGGTGACAGGTGACAGGTGACAGGTGACAGGTGACAGGTGACAGGTGACAGGTGACAGGTGACAGGTGACAGGTGACAGGTGACAGGTGACAGGTGACAGGTGACAGGTGACAGGGGACAGGTGACAGGTGACAGGTGACAGGTGACAGGTGACAGGTGACAGGTGACAGGTGACAGGTGACAGGTGACAGGTGACAGGTGACAGGTGACAGGTGACAGGTGACAGGTGACAGGTGACAGGTGACAGGTGACAGGTGACAGGTGACAGGTGACAGGTGACAGGTGACAGGTGACAGGTGACAGGTGACAGGTGACAGGTGACAGGTGACAGGTGACAGGTGACAGGTGACAGGTGACAGGTGACAGGTGACAGGTGACAGGTGACAGGTGACAGGTGACAGGTGACAGGTGACAGGTGACAGGTGACAGGTGACAGATGACAGGTTACGGTGACAGGTTACGGTGACAGGTGACGGGTGACTTGTGACAAATTACATGGCATGTGGCATGTGACATGTGGGATATGTGATTTAGCATGTGGCATATGGCATACGGTATGTGACATATAGTAGGTGAAAGGTGACAGGTGACAGGTGACAGGTGACAGGTGACAGGTGACAGATGACAGGTGACAGGTGACAGGTGACAGGTGGCAGGTGACAGGTGGCAGGTGACAGGTGACAGGTGACAGGTGACAGGTGACAGGTGACAGGTGACAGGTGACAGGTGACAGGTGACAGGTGACAGGTGGCAGGTGACAGGTGACAGGTGACAGGTGACAGGTGACAGGTGACAGGTGACAGGTGACAGGTGACAGGTGACAGGTGACAGGTGACAGGTGACAGGTGACAGGTGACAGGTGACAGGTGACAGGTGACAGGTGACAGGTGACAGGTGACAGGTGACAGGTGACAGGTGACAGGTGACAGGTGACAGGTGACAGGTGACAGGTGACAGGTGACAGGTGACAGGTGACAGGTGACAGGTGACAGGTGACAGGTGACAGGTGACAGGTGACAGGTGACAGGTGACAGGTGACAGGTGACAGGTGACAGGTGACAGGTGACAGGTGACAGGTGACAGGTGACAGGTGACAGGTGACAGGTGACAGGTGACAGGTGACAGGTGACAGGTGACAGGTGACAGGTGACAGGTGACAGGTGACAGGTGACAGGTGACAGGTGACAGGTGACAGGTGACAGGTGACAGGTGACAGGTGACAGGTGACAGGTGACAGGTGACAGGTGACAGGTGACAGGTGACAGGTGACAGGTGACAGGTGACAGGTGACAGGTGACAGGTGACAGGTGACAGGTGACAGGTGACAGGTGACAGGTGACAGGTGACAGGTGACAGGTGACAGGTGACAGGTGACAGGTGACAGGTGACAGGTGACAGGTGACAGGTGACAGGTGACAGGTGACAGGTGACAGGTGACAGGTGACAGGTGACAGGTGACAGGTGACAGGTGACAGGTGACAGGTGACAGGTGACAGGTGACAGGTGACAGGTGACAGGTGACAGGTGACAGGTGACAGGTGACAGGTGACAGGTGACAGGTGACAGGTGACAGGTGACAGGTGACAGGTGACAGGTGACAGGTGACAGGTGACAGGTGACAGGTGACAGGTGACAGGTGACAGGTGACAGGTGACAGGTGACAGGTGACAGGTGACAGGTGACAGGTGACAGGTGACAGGTGACAGGTGACAGGTGACAGGTGACAGGTGACAGGTGACAGGTGACAGGTGACAGGTGACAGGTGACAGGTGACAGGTGACAGGTGACAGGTGACAGGTGACAGGTGACAGGTGACAGGTGACAGGTGACAGGTGACAGGTGACAGGTGACAGGTGACAGGTGACAGGTGACAGGTGACAGGTGACAGGTGACAGGTGACAGGTGACAGGTGACAGGTGACAGGTGACAGGTGACAGGTGACAGGTGACAGGTGACAGGTGACAGGTGACAGGTGACAGGTGACAGGTGACAGGTGACAGGTGACAGGTGACAGGTGACAGGTGGCATGTGGTATGTGGCATGTGGTATGTGGCATGTGGAATGTTGCATGTGCTATGTTGCATGTGCTATGTGGCATGTGGCATGTGACATGTGGCATGTGACATGTGGCATGTGGAATGTGGCATGCGGTATGTGGCTTGTGGCATGTGGTATGTGGCATGTGGCATGTGGTATGTGGCATGTGGTATGTGGCTTGTGGCATGTGGTATGTGGAATGTGGCATGTGGTATGTGGCATGTGATATGTGGCATGTGGCATGTAGCATATGGCATGTGGCATGTAATATGTGGCATATAGTAGGTGACAGGTGACAGGTGACAGGTGACAGGTGACAGGTGACAGGTGACAGGTGACAGGTAACAGGTGACAGGTGACAGGTGACAGGTGACAGGTGATAAATGACAGATGACAGGTGACAAGTGACAGGTGACAGGTGAAAGGTAACAGGTGACAGGTGACAGGTGACAGGTGACAGGTGACAGGTGACAGGTGACAGGTGACAGGTGACAGGTGGCAGATGACAGGTGACAGGTGGCAGATGACAGGTGACAGGTGACAGGTGACAGGTGACAGTTGACAGGTGACAGGTGACAGGTGACAGGTGACAGGTGACAGGTGACAGGTGACAGGTGACAGGTGACAGGTGACAGGTGACAGGTGACAGGTGACAGGTGACAGGTGACAGGTGACAGGTGACAGGTGACAGGTGACAGGTGACAGGTGACAGGTGACAGGTGACAGGTGACAGGTGACAGGTGACAGGTGACAGGTGACAGGTTGACAGGTGACAGGTGACAGGTGACAGGTGACAGGTGACAGGTGACAGGTGACAGGTGACAGGTGACAGGTGACAGGTGACAGGTGACAGGTGACAGGTGACAGGTGACAGGTGAAGGTGACAGGTGACAGGTGACAGGTGACAGGTGACAGGTGACAGGTGACAGGTGACAGGTGACAGGTGACAGGTGACAGGTGACAGGTGACAGGTGACAGGTGACAGGTGACAGGTGACAGGTGACAGGTGACAGGTTGCAGATGACAGGTGACAGGTGACAGGTGACAGGTGACAGGTGACAGGTGACAGGTGACTAGGTGACAGGTGACAGGTGACAGGTGACAGGTGACAGGTGACAGGTGACAGGTGACAGGTGACAGGTGACAGGTGACAGGTGACAGGTGACAGGTGACAGGTGACAGGTGACAGGTGACAGGTGACAGGTGACAGGTGACAGGTGACAGGTGACAGGTGACAGGTGACAGGTGACAGGTGACAGGTGACAGGTGACAGGTGACAGGTGACAGGTGACAGGTGACAGGTGACAGGTGGCAGATGACAGGTGACAGGTGACAGGTGACAGGTGACAGGTGACAGGTGACAGGTGACAGGTGACAGGTGACAGGTGACAGGTGACAGGTGACAGGTGGCATGTGGCACGTGGCATGTGGTATGTGGCATGTGGAATGTTCATGTGCTATGTGGCATGTGGCATGTGACATGTGGCATGTGACATGTGGCATGTGGAATGTGGCATGCGGTATGTGGCTTGTGGCATGTGGTATGTGGCATGTGGCATGTGGTATGTGGCTTGTGGCATGTGGTATGTGGAATGTGGCATGTGGTATGTGGCATGTGATATGTGGCATGTGGCATGTAGCATATGGCATGTGGCATGTAATATGTGGCATATAGTAGGTGACAGGTGACAGGTGACAGGTGACAGGTGACAGGTGACAGGTGACAGGTGACAGGTGACAGGTGACAGGTGACAGGTGACAAATGACAGGTGACAGGTGACAAGTGACAGGTGACAGGTGAAAGGTAACAGGTGACAGGTGACAGGTGACAGGTGACAGGTGACAGGTGACAGGTGACAGGTGACAGGTGACAGGTGACAGGTGACAGGTGACAGGTGACAGGTGACAGGTGACAGGTGGCAGATGACAGGTGACAGGTGACAGGTGACGGGTGACAGTTGACAGGTGACAGGTGACAGGTGACAGGTGACAGGTGACAGGTGACAGGTGACAGGTGACAGGTGACAGGTGACAGGTGACAGGTGACAGGTGACAGGTGACAGGTGACAGGTGACAGGTGACAGGTGACAGGTGACAGGTGACAGGTGACAGGTGACAGGTGACAGGTGACAGGTGACAGGTTACAGGTGACAGGTGACAGGTGACAGGTGACAGGTGACAGGTGACAGGTGACAGGTGACAGGTGACAGGTGACAGGTGACAGGTGACAGGTGACAGGTGACAGGTGACAGGTGACAGGTGACAGGTGACAGGTGACAGGTGACAGGTGACAGGTGACAGGTGACAGGTGACAGGTGACAGGTGACAGGTGACAGGTGACAGGTGACAGGTGACAGGTGACAGGTGACAGGTGACAGGTGACAGGTGACAGGTGACAGGTGACAGGTGACAGGTGACAGGTGACAGGTGACAGGTGACAGGTGACAGGTGACAGGTGACAGGTGACAGGTGACAGGTGACAGGTGACAGGTGACAGGTGACAGATGACAGGTTACGGTGACAGGTTACGGTGACAGGTGACGGGTGACTTGTGACAAATTACATGGCATGTGGCATGTGACATGTGGGATATGTGATTTAGCATGTGGCATATGGCATATGGTATGTGACATATAGTAGGTGAAAGGTGACAGGTGACAGGTGACAGGTGACAGGTGACAGGTGACTGGTGACAGGTGACAGGTGACAGGTGACAGGTGACAGGTGACAGGTGACAGATGACAGGTGACAGATGACAGGTGACAGGTGACAGGTGACAGGTGACAGGTGACAGGTGACAGGTGACAGGTGACAGGTGACAGGTGACAGGTGACAGGTGACAGGTGACAGGTGACAGGTGACAGGTGACAGGTGACAGGTGACAGGTGACAGGTGACAGGTGACAGGTGACAGGTGACAGGTGACAGGTGACAGGTGACAGGTGACAGGTGACAGGTGACAGGTGACAGGTGACAGGTGACAGGTGACAGGTGACAGGTGACAGGTGACAGGTGACAGGTGACAGGTGACAGGTGACAGGTGACAGGTGACAGGTGACAGGTGACAGGTGACAGGTGACAGGTGACAGGTGACAGGTGACAGGTGACAGGTGACAGGTGACAGGTGACAGGTGACAGGTGACAGGTGACAGGTGACAGGTGACAGGTGACAGGTGACAGGTGACAGGTGACAGGTGACAGGTGACAGGTGACAGGTGACAGGTGACAGGTGACAGGTGACAGGTGACAGGTGACAGGTGACAGGTGACAGGTGACAGGTGACAGGTGACAGGTGACAGGTGACAGGTGACAGGTGACAGGTGACAGGTGACAGGTGACAGGTGACAGGTGACAGGTGACAGGTGACAGGTGACAGGTGACAGGTGACAGGTGACAGGTGACAGGTGACAGGTGACAGGTGACAGGTGACAGGTGACAGGTGACAGGTGACAGGTGACAGGTGACAGGTGACAGGTGACAGGTGACAGGTGACAGGTGACAGGTGACAGGTGACAGGTGACAGGTGACAGGTGACAGGTGACAGGTGACAGGTGACAGGTGACAGGTGACAGGTGACAGGTGACAGGTGACAGGTGACAGGTGACAGGTGACAGGTGACAGGTGACAGGTGACAGGTGGCATGTGGCACGTGGCATGTGGTATGTGGCATGTGGAATGTTGCATGTGCTATGTGGCATGTGGCATGTGACATGTGGCATGTGACATGTGGCATGTGGAATGTGGCATGCGGTATGTGGCTTGTGGCATGTGGTATGTGGCATGTGGCATGTGGTATGTGGCATGTGGTATGTGGCTTGTGGCATGTGGTATGTGGAATGTGGCATGTGGTATGTGGCATGTGATATGTGGCATGTGGCATGTAGCATATGGCATGTGGCATGTAATATGTGGCATATAGTAGGTGACAGGTGACAGGTGACAGGTGACAGGTGACAGGTGACAGGTGACAGGTGACAGGTGACAGGTGACAGGTAACAGGTGACAGGTGACAGGTGACAGGTGACAGGTAACAGGTGACAGGTGACAGGTGACAGGTGACAGGTGATAAATGACAGGTGACAGGTGACAAGTGACAGGTGACAGGTGAAAGGTAACAGGTGACAGGTGACAGGTGACAGGTGACAGGTGACAGGTGACAGGTGACAGGTGACAGGTGACAGGTGACAGGTGGCAGATGACAGGTGACAGGTGACAGTTGACAGGTGACAGGTGACAGGTGACAGGTGACAGGTGACAGGTGACAGGTGACAGGTGACAGGTGACAGGTGACAGGTGACAGGTGACAGGTGACAGGTGACAGGTGACAGGTGACAGGTGACAGGTGACAGGTGACAGGTGACAGGTGACAGGTGACAGGTGACAGGTGACAGGTGACAGGTGACAGGTGACAGGTGACAGGTGACAGGTGACAGGTGACAGGTGACAGGTGACAGGTGACAGGTGACAGGTGACAGGTGACAGGTGACAGGTGACAGGTGACAGGTGACAGGTGACAGGTGACAGGTGACAGGTGACAGGTGACAGGTGACAGGTGACAGGTGACAGGTGACAGGTGACAGGTGACAGGTGACAGGTGACAGGTGACAGGTGACAGGTGACAGGTGACAGGTGACAGGTGACAGGTGACAGGTGACAGGTGACAGGTGACAGGTGACAGGTGACAGGTGACAGGTGACAGGTGACAGGTGACAGGTGACAGGTGACAGGTGACAGGTGACAGGTGACAGGTGACAGGTGACAGGTGACAGGTGACAGGTGACAGGTGACAGGTGACAGGTGACAGGTGACAGGTGACAGGTGACAGGTGACAGGTGACAGGTGACAGGTGACAGGTGACAGGTGACAGGTGACAGGTGACAGGTGACAGGTGACAGGTGACAGGTGACAGGTGACAGGTGACAGGTGACAGGTGACAGGTGACAGGTGACAGGTGACAGGTGACAGGTGACAGGTGACAGGTGACAGGTGACAGGTGACAGGTGACAGGTGACAGGTGACAGGTGACAGGTGACAGGTGACAGGTGACAGGTGACAGGTGACAGGTGACAGGTGACAGGTGACAGGTGACAGGTGACAGGTGACAGGTGACAGGTGACAGGTGACAGGTGACAGGTGACAGGTGACAGGTGACAGGTGACAGGTGACAGGTGACAGGTGACAGGTGACAGGTGACAGGTGACAGGTGACAGGTGACAGGTGACAGGTGACAGGTGACAGGTGACAGGTGACAGGTGACAGGTGACAGGTGACAGGTGACAGGTGACAGGTGGCATGTGGCACGTGGCATGTGGTATGTGGCATGTGGAATGTGGCATGTGCTATGTGGCATGTGGCATGTGACATGTGGCATGTGGAATGTGGCATGCGGTATGTGGCTTGTGGCATGTGGTATGTGGCATGTGGCATGTGGTATGTGGCATGTGGTATGTGGCTTGTGGCATGTGGTATGTGGAATGTGGCATGTGGTATGTGGCATGTGATATGTGGCATGTGGCATGTAGCATATGGCATGTGGCATGTAATATGTGGCATATAGTAGGTGACAGGTGACAGGTGACAGGTGACAGGTGACAGGTGACAGGTGACAGGTGACAGGTGACAGGTGACAGGTGACAGGTGACAGGTGACAGGTAACAGGTGACAGGTGACAGGTGACAGGTGACAGGTGACAAATGACAGGTGACAGGTGACAAGTGACAGGTGACAGGTGAAAGGTAACAGGTGACAGGTGACAGGTGACAGGTGACAGGTGACAGGTGACAGGTGACAGGTGGCAGATGACAGGTGACAGGTGACAGGTGACAGGTGACAGGTGACAGGTGACAGGTGACAGGTGGCAGATGACAGGTGACAGGTGACAGGTGACAGGTGACAGGTGACAGGTGACAGGTGACAGGTGACAGGTGACAGGTGACAGGTGACAGGTGACAGGTGACAGGTGACAGGTGACAGGTGACAGGTGACAGGTGACAGGTGACAGGTGACAGGTGACAGGTGACAGGTGACAGGTGACAGGTGACAGGTGACAGGTGACAGGTGACAGGTGACAGGTGACAGGTGACAGGTGACAGGTGACAGGTGACAGGTGACAGGTGACAGGTGACAGGTGACAGGTGACAGGTGACAGGTGACAGGTGACAGGTGACAGGTGACAGGTGACAGGTGACAGGTGACAGGTGACAGGTGACAGGTGACAGGTGACAGGTGACAGGTGACAGGTGACAGGTGACAGGTGACAGGTGACAGGTGACAGGTGACAGGTGACAGGTGACAGGTGACAGGTGACAGGTGACAGGTGACAGGTGACAGGTGACAGGTGACAGGTGACAGGTGACAGGTGACAGGTGACAGGTGACAGGTGACAGGTGACAGGTGACAGGTGACAGGTGACAGGTGACAGGTGACAGGTGACAGGTGACAGGTGACAGGTGACAGGTGACAGGTGACAGGTGACAGGTGACAGGTGACAGGTGACAGGTGACAGGTGACAGGTGACAGGTGACAGGTGACAGGTGACAGGTGACAGGTGACAGGTGACAGGTGACAGGTGACAGGTGACAGGTGACAGGTGACAGGTGACAGGTGACAGGTGACAGGTGACAGGTGACAGGTGACAGGTGACAGGTGACAGGTGACAGGTGACAGGTGACAGGTGACAGGTGACAGGTGACAGGTGACAGGTGACAGGTGACAGGTGACAGGTGACAGGTGGCATGTGGCACGTGGCATGTGGTATGTGGCATGTGGAATGTTGCATGTGCTATGTGGCATGTGGCATGTGACATGTGGCATGTGACATGTGGCATGTGGAATGTGGCATGCGGTATGTGGCTTGTGGCATGTGGTATGTGGCATGTGGCATGTGGTATGTGGCATGTGGTATGTGGCTTGTGGCATGTGGTATGTGGAATGTGGCATGTGGTATGTGGCATGTGATATGTGGCATGTGGCATGTAGCATATGGCATGTGGCATGTAATATGTGGCATATAGTAGGTGACAGGTAACAGGTGACAGGTGACAGGTGACAGGTGACAGGTGACAGGTGACAGGTGACAGGTGACAAATGACAGGTGACAAATGACAGGTGACAAATGACAGGTGACAGGTGACAAGTGACAGGTGACAGGTGAAAGGTAACAGGTGACAGGTGACAGGTGACAGGTGACAGGTGACAGGTGACAGGTGACAGGTGACAGGTGACAGGTGACAGGTGACAGGTGACAGGTGACAGGTGACAGGTGACAGGTGACAGGTGACAGGTGACAGGTGACAGGTGGCATGTGGCACGTGGCATGTGGTATGTGGCATGTGGAATGTTGCATGTGCTATGTGGCATGTGGCATGTGACATGTGGCATGTGACATGTGGCATGTGGAATGTGGCATGCGGTATGTGGCTTGTGGCATGTGGTATGTGGCATGTGGCATGTGGTATGTGGCATGTGGTATGTGGCTTGTGGCATGTGGTATGTGGAATGTGGCATGTGGTATGTGGCATGTGATATGTGGCATGTGGCATGTAGCATATGGCATGTGGCATGTAATATGTGGCATATAGTAGGTGACAGGTGACAGGTGACAGGTGACAGGTGACAGGTGACAGGTGACAGGTGACAGGTGACAGGTGACAGGTAACAGGTGACAGGTGACAGGTGACAGGTGACAGGTAACAGGTGACAGGTGACAGGTGACAGGTGACAGGTGATAAATGACAGGTGACAGGTGACAAGTGACAGGTGACAGGTGAAAGGTAACAGGTGACAGGTGACAGGTGACAGGTGACAGGTGACAGGTGACAGGTGACAGGTGACAGGTGACAGGTGGCAGATGACAGGTGACAGGTGACAGTTGACAGGTGACAGGTGACAGGTGACAGGTGACAGGTGACAGGTGACAGGTGACAGGTGACAGGTGACAGGTGACAGGTGACAGGTGACAGGTGACAGGTGACAGGTGACAGGTGACAGGTGACAGGTGACAGGTGACAGGTGACAGGTGACAGGTGACAGGTGACAGGTGACAGGTGACAGGTGACAGGTGACAGGTGACAGGTGACAGGTGACAGGTGACAGGTGACAGGTGACAGGTGACAGGTGACAGGTGACAGGTGACAGGTGACAGGTGACAGGTGACAGGTGACAGGTGACAGGTGACAGGTGACAGGTGACAGGTGACAGGTGACAGGTGACAGGTGACAGGTGACAGGTGACAGGTGACAGGTGACAGGTGACAGGTGACAGGTGACAGGTGACAGGTGACAGGTGACAGGTGACAGGTGACAGGTGACAGGTGACAGGTGACAGGTGACAGGTGACAGGTGACAGGTGACAGGTGACAGGTGACAGGTGACAGGTGACAGGTGACAGGTGACAGGTGACAGGTGACAGGTGACAGGTGACAGGTGACAGGTGACAGGTGACAGGTGACAGGTGACAGGTGACAGGTGACAGGTGACAGGTGACAGGTGACAGGTGACAGGTGACAGGTGACAGGTGACAGGTGACAGGTGACAGGTGACAGGTGACAGGTGACAGGTGACAGGTGACAGGTGACAGGTGACAGGTGACAGGTGACAGGTGACAGGTGACAGGTGACAGGTGACAGGTGACAGGTGACAGGTGACAGGTGACAGGTGACAGGTGACAGGTGACAGGTGACAGGTGACAGGTGACAGGTGACAGGTGACAGGTGACAGGTGACAGGTGACAGGTGACAGGTGACAGGTGACAGGTGACAGGTGACAGGTGACAGGTGACAGGTGATGACAGGTGACAGGTTGACAGGTGACAGGGTGACAGGTGACAGGTGACAGGTGACAGGTGACAGGTGACAGGTGACAGGTGACAGGTGACAGGTGGCATGTGGCACGTGGCATGTGGTATGTGGCATGTGGAATGTTGCATGTGCTATGTGGCATGTGGCATGTGACATGTGGCATGTGGAATGTGGCATGCGGTATGTGGCTTGTGGCATGTGGTATGTGGCATGTGGCATGTGGTATGTGGCATGTGGTATGTGGCTTGTGGCATGTGGTATGTGGAATGTGGCATGTGGTATGTGGCATGTGATATGTGGCATGTGGCATGTAGCATATGGCATGTGGCATGTAATATGTGGCATATAGTAGGTGACAGGTGACAGGTGACAGGTGACAGGTGACAGGTGACAGGTGACAGGTGACAGGTGACAGTGACAGGTGACAGGTGACAGGTGACAGGTAACAGGTGACAGGTGACAGGTGACAGGTGACAGGTGACAAATGACAGGTGACAGGTGACAAGTGACAGGTGACAGGTGAAAGGTAACAGGTGACAGGTGACAGGTGACAGGTGACAGGTGACAGGTGACAGGTGACAGGTGGCAGATGACAGGTGACAGGTGACAGGTGACAGGTGACAGGTGACAGGTGACAGGTGACAGGTGGCAGATGACAGGTGACAGGTGACAGGTGACAGGTGACAGGTGACAGGTGACAGGGACAGGTGACAGGTGACAGGTGACAGGTGACAGGTGACAGGTGACAGGTGACAGGTGACAGGTGACAGGTGACAGGTGACAGGTGACAGGTGACAGGTGACAGGTGACAGGTGACAGGTGACAGGTGACAGGTGACAGGGGACAGGTGACAGGTGACAGGTGACAGGTGCAGGTGACAGGTGACAGGTGACAGGTGACAGGTGACAGGTGACAGGTGACAGGTGACAGGTGACAGGTGACAGGTGACAGGTGACAGGTGACAGGTGACAGGTGACAGGTGACAGGTGACAGGTGACAGGTGACAGGTGACAGGTGACAGGTGACAGGTGACAGGTGACAGGTGACAGGTGACAGGTGACAGGTGACAGGTGACAGGTGACAGGTGACAGGTGACTGGTGACAGGTGACAGGTGACAGGTGACAGGTGACAGGTGACAGGTGACAGGTGACAGGTGACAGGTGACAGGTGACAGGTGACAGGTGACAGGTGACAGGTGACAGGTGACAGGTGACAGGTGACAGGTGACAGGTGACAGGTGACAGGTGACAGGTGACAGGTGACAGGTGACAGGTGACAGGTGACAGGTGACAGGTGACAGGTGACAGGTGACAGGTGACAGGTGACAGGTGACAGGTGACAGGTGACAGGTGACAGGTGACAGGTGACAGGTGACAGGTGACAGGTGACAGGTGACAGGTGACAGGTGACAGGTGACAGGTGACAGGTGACAGGTGACAGGCAGTGACAGGTGACAGGTGACAGGTGACAGGTGACAGGTGACAGGTGGCATGTGGCACGTGGCATGTGGTATGTGGCATGTGGAATGTTGCATGTGCTATGTGGCATGTGGCATGTGACATGTGGCATGTGACATGTGGCATGTGGAATGTGGCATGCGGTATGTGGCTTGTGGCATGTGGTATGTGGCATGTGGCATGTGGTATGTGGCATGTGGTATGTGGCTTGTGGCATGTGGTATGTGGAATGTGGCATGTGGTATGTGGCATGTGATATGTGGCATGTGGCATGTAGCATATGGCATGTGGCATGTAATATGTGGCATATAGTAGGTGACAGGTAACAGGTGACAGGTGACAGGTGACAGGTGACAGGTGACAGGTGACAGGTGACAGGTGACAAATGACAGGTGACAAATGGACAGGTGACAAATGACAGGTGACAGGTGACAAGTGACAGGTGACAGGTGAAAGGTAACAGGTGACAGGTGACAGGTGACAGGTGACAGGTGACAGGTGACAGGTGACAGGTGACAGGTGACAGGTGACAGGTGACAGGTGACAGGTGACAGGTGACAGGTGACAGGTGACAGGTGACAGGTGACAGGTGACAGGTGACAGGTGACAGGTGACAGGTGACAGGTGACAGGTGACAGGTGACAGGTGGCAGATGACAGGTGACAGGTGACAGGTGACAGGTGACAGGTGACAGGTGACAGGTGACAGGTGACAGGTGACAGGTGACAGGTGACAGGTGACAGGTGACAGGTGACAGGTGACAGGTGACAGGTGACAGGTGACAGGTGACAGGTGACAGGTGACAGGTGACAGGTGACAGGTGACAGGTGACAGGTGACAGGTGACAGGTGACAGGTGACAGGTGACAGGTGACAGGTGACAGGTGACAGGTGACAGGTGACAGGTGACAGGTGACAGGTGACAGGTGACAGGTGACAGGTGACAGGTGACAGGTGACAGGTGACAGGTGACAGGTGACAGGTGACAGGTGACAGGTGACAGGTGACAGGTGACAGTGACAGGTGACAGGTGACAGGTGACAGGTGACAGGTGACAGGTGACAGGTGACAGGTGACAGGTGCAGGTGACAGGTGACAGGTGACAGGTGACAGGTGACAGGTGACAGGTGACAGGTGACAGGTGACAGGTGACAGGTGACAGGTGACAGGTGACAGGTGACAGGTGACAGGTGACAGGTGACAGATGACAGGTTACGGTGACAGGTTACGGTGACAGGTGACGGGTGACTTGTGACAAATTACATGGCATGTGGCATGTGACATGTGGGATATGTGATTTAGCATGTGGCATATGGCATACGGTATGTGACATATAGTAGGTGAAAGGTGACAGGTGACAGGTGACAGGTGACAGGTGACAGGTGACAGATGACAGGTGACAGGTGACAGGTGACAGGTGGCAGGTGACAGGTGGCAGGTGACAGGTGACAGGTGACAGGTGGCAGGTGGCAGGTGACAGGTGACAGGTGACAGGTGACAGGTGACAGGTGACAGGTGACAGGTGACAGGTGACAGGTGACAGGTGACAGGTGACAGGTGACAGGTGACAGGTGACAGGTGACAGGTGACAGGTGACAGGTGACAGGTGACAGGTGACAGGTTGACAGGTGACAGGTGACAGGTGACAGGTGACAGGTGACAGGTGACAGGTGACAGGTGACAGGTGACAGTGACAGGTGACAGGTGACAGGTGACAGGTGACAGGTGACAGGTGACAGGTGACAGGTGACAGGTGACAGGTGACAGGTGACAGGTGACAGGTGACAGGTGACAGGTGACAGGTGACAGGTGACAGGTGACAGGTGACAGGTGACAGGTGACAGGTGACAGGTGGACAGGTGACAGGTGACAGGTGACAGGTGACAGGTGACAGGTGACAGGTGACAGGTGACAGGTGACAGGTGACAGGTGACAGGTGACAGGTGACAGGTGACAGGTGACAGGTGACAGGTGACAGGTGACAGGTGACAGGTGACAGGTGACAGGTGAAGGTGACAGGTGACAGGTGACAGGTGACAGGGACAGGTGACAGGTGACAGGTGACAGGTGACAGGTGACAGGTGACAGGTGACAGGTGACAGGTGACAGGTGACAGGTGACAGGTGACAGGTGACAGGTGACAGGTGACAGGTGACAGGTGACAGGTGACAGGTTACAGGTGACAGGTGACAGGTGACAGGTGACAGGTGACAGGTGACAGGTGACAGGTGACAGGTGACAGGTGACAGGTGACAGGTGACAGTGACAGGTGACAGGTGACAGGTGACAGGTGACAGGTGACAGGTGACAGGTGGACAGGTGACAGGTGACAGGTGACAGGTGACAGGTGACAGGTGACAGGTGACAGGTGACAGGTGACAGGTGACAGGTGACAGGTGACAGGTGACAGTGACAGGTGACAGGTGACAGGTGACAGGTGACAGGTGACAGGTGACAGGTGACAGGTGACAGGTGACAGGTGACAGGTGACAGGTGACAGGTGACAGGTGACAGGTGACAGGTGACAGGTGACAGGTGACAGGTGACAGGTGACAGGTGACAGGTGACAGGTGACAGGTGACAGGTGACAGGTAACAGGTGACAGGTGACAGGTGACAGGTGACAGGTGACAGGTGACAGGTGACAGGTGACAGGTGACAGGTGACAGGTGACAGGTAACAGGTGACAGGTGACAGGTGACAGGTGACAGGTGATAAATGACAGGTGACAGGTGACAAGTGACAGGTGACAGGTGAAAGGTAACAGGTGACAGGTGACAGGTGACAGGTGACAGGTGACAGGTGACAGGTGACAGGTGACAGGTAACAGGTGACAGGTGACAGGTGACAGGTGACAGGTGATAAATGACAGGTGACAGGTGACAAGTGACAGGTGACAGGTGAAAGGTAACAGGTGACAGGTGACAGGTGACAGGTGACAGGTGACAGGTGACAGGTGACAGGTGACAGGTGACAGTTGACAGGTGACAGGTGGACAGGTGACAGGTGACAGGTGACAGGTGACAGGTGACAGGTGACAGGTGACAGGTGACAGGTGACAGGTGACAGGTGACAGGTGACAGGTGACAGGTGACAGGTGGCAGGTGACAGGTGACAGGTGACAGGTGACAGGTGACAGGTGACAGGTGACAGGTGACAGGTGACAGGTGACAGGTGACAGGTGACAGGTGACAGGTGACAGGTGACAGGTGACAGGTGACAGGTGACAGGTGACAGGTGACAGGTGACAGGTGACAGGTGACAGGTGACAGGTGACAGGTGACAGGTGACAGGTGACAGGTGACAGGTGACAGGTGACAGGTGACAGGTGACAGGTGACAGGTGACAGGTGACAGGTGACAGGTGACAGGTGACAGGTGACAGGTGACAGGTGACAGGTGACAGGTGACAGGTGACAGGTGACAGGTGACAGGTGACAGGTGACAGGTGACAGGTGACAGGTGACAGGTGACAGGTGACAGGTGACAGGTGACAGGTGACAGGTGACAGGTGACAGGTGACAGGTGACAGGTGACAGGTGACAGGTGACAGGTGACAGGTGACAGGTGACAGGTGACAGGTGACAGGTGACAGGTGACAGGTGGCATGTGGCACGTGGCATGTGGTATGTGGCAATGTGGAATGTTGCATGTGCTATGTGGCATGTGGCATGTGACATGTGGCATGTGGAATGTGGCATGCGGTATGTGGCTTGTGGCATGTGGTATGTGGCATGTGGCATGTGGTATGTTTCATGTGGTATGTGGCTTGTGGCATGTGGTATGTGGAATGTGGCATGTGGTATGTGGCATGTGATATGTGGCATGTGGCATGTAGCATATGGCATGTGGCATGTAATATGTGGCATATAGTAGGTGACAGGTGACAGGTGACAGGTGACAGGTGACAGGTGACAGGTGACAGGTGACAGGTAACAGGTGACAGGTGACAGGTGACAGGTGACAGGTGACAAATGACAGGTGACAGGTGACAAGTGACAGGTGACAGGTGAAAGGTAACAGGTGACAGGTGACAGGTGACAGGTGACAGGTGACAGGTGACAGGTGACAGGTGACAGGTGGACAGGTGACAGGTGACAGGTGACAGGTGACAGGTGACAGGTGACAGGTGACAGGTGACAGGTGACAGGTGACAGGTGACAGGTGACAGGTGACAGGTGACAGGTGACAGGTGACAGGTGACAGATGCCAGGTGACAGGTGACAGGTGACAGGTGACAGGTGACAGGTGACAGGTGACAGGTGACAGGTGACAGGTGACAGGTGACAGGTGACAGGTGACAGGTGACAGGTGACAGGTGACAGGTGACAGGTGACAGGTGACAGGTGACAGGTGACAGGTGACAGGTGACAGGTGACAGGTGACAGATGACAGGTGACAGGTGACAGGTGACAGGTGACAGGTGACAGGTGACAGGTGACAGGTGACAGGTGACAGGTGACAGGTGACAGGTGACAGGTGACAGGTGACAGGTGACAGGTGACAGGTGACAGGTGACAGGTGACAGGTGACAGGTGACAGGTGACAGGTGACAGGTGACAGGTGACCTGTCAGTAGTGGTAAGTGGTAAGTGGTAAGTGGTAAGTGGTAAGTGGTAAGTGGTAAGTGGTAAGTGGTAAGTGGTAAGTGGTAAGTGGTAAGTGGTAAGTGGTAAGTGGTAAGTGGTAAGTGGTAAGTGGTAAGTGGTAAGTGGTAAGTGGTAAGTGGTAAGTGGTAAGTGGTAAGTGGTAAGTGGTAAGTGGTAAGTGGTAAGTGACAGGTGACGGTGACAGGTGACAGGTGACAGGTGACAGGTGACAGGTGACAGGTGACAGGTGACAGGTGACAGGTGACAGGTGACAGGTGACAGGTGACAGGTGACAGGTGACAGGTGACAGGTGACAGGTGACAGGTGACAGGTGACAGGTGACAGGTGACAGGTGACAGGTGACAGGTGACAGGTGGACAGGTGACAGGTGCAGGTGACAGGTGACAGGTGACAGGTGACAGGTGACAGGTGACAGGTGACAGGTGACAGG
>CAJSMH010000006.1:0-66265 GCA_907269105.1 Volucella inanis | reverse complement strand
TTGTTACTTTTATAAGAAAAATATAGTAAAACATTATGTTAAGTAGGAGAAAAGTGAAGACTCAAACAAGATATTAACCTAATTATACGCAGTTACAAATGCTAGTATTTCTTCTAAAAATTAAGTCCTTAAAGAAGTTTCTACCCTTACTACTAACAGACCAATTTTCGTTAACATGGGCCAGGGTAAGTCTTTTCTTAAATACTCGATAAATGTTGCCAACGTTAAAAATATGCCCTTACTGTAGAACGAGTTTTTTCTTAGCATTAACCCAAGAATAATTTCCCAAATTATCCTTAACAAATAAGAGGACACCTTGTATATACAATAAGTTTGTATTTATTTTTAGACAGATATAAGTTGTATATTTTAATATTTTAAGAGTTAATTAATGCATTTCAATGATAAGAGTATACCATATATACGCTCAATTTTCCTGGTAACTATCACCGGAATGTAAATATACGCGGCTGCATTCGACATTGAATTGAATTCGGCATTCGGCTTCTCTTTGTTATCTCTGCAATCATTATCGCCGAAGCAATGCACATACTGAAATTTGTTAGCCACTAAACTTATTTGTAGCCTTAAAAATGGAAATGGATGGAATTCAAAAATCTAAAAGCAGTTTTTCTGATTGTAGTGCAGACAAAATTAAAAGAAGAGAAAAAAGATCCGATACTGATTATAATGGGAAGAAAAAAATGAATTACCAAAAATTCACAAATTTTAAGTGCTGGCATTATAAACAAAGATATTTTAAATATTACCAGACAAAATGTTTTTCAAAATTCAAACAAACAGGTTTGTTTGGTGAAAATGATAATCATCAAAATAAATAAATAATAAATAAAATAAAATAAATAATCAAAACAGTAATGTCTAGAAATACAATAGATTTATGTCATTTTCAAAAAATTTGCACTTCGAAATATGTAATGAGTTTCTATAATACAATCTGATGATCCGTTGCGAAACATAAGACCAATACTTGAAAAAATTATAAAAGCATTCAAAGAAGTAGTGCAGAAGTAGATTGCACTATACTCAGTTCAACAAATCAAAGCGAGCCAGATTCGGAATAAAGTTTTATAAAATGTGTGATTCAAAAACCCAATGTATACATAATTATATATGTATGTGAATATATGAAGGACAGGATAAGCCTGAAAAAGGGTTAGCAAGAACGAAGATTGTATTAGATCTAATGAAAGAAAGTAGTTTGTTACGAAATGGTTATTGCCTGTACATAGAATTTAATTCGTATAGTTTCCCAGATTTATATAATATATTATACAAACTGCACACTAATGTTTGCGGCACATTAAGGATTCACGGGAAACGAATGTCAAAAGCTTTTTAGGCTAAGAAACTCAACAGAGTATAAGCTCCTAATTTTTCTTGATGAAAATTAAAAACTTACGACAATGACACTAACGAGTCGTCTGTCGGGTAATTTAAATTAATAAAATTCTTTCTTGTTAGAGAATTGAAACCTATTTACATACCAAACATTTACAAAATAACTTTTGAAAGAAGAAAAATTATGGAGTTAAAAATGCTACTAAACTTTATGCTTATTAAATTTAGCTATAAGGTATTTCATGTAGGATATTGCCACAGTAATGTAGTTGACCAGTTTGCTCCATTCGCTACTATTTTCTCCATTGAGTACATTTATGAGTTCGTCCTCATTCCGATTTGCTTTTCTAAGGAATCTCACCCTAGATTCGTTGAATACGGGACATCTGCCTATAAAACGGAGAATGTCTCCTCTTCTCTCATGTTCCACTTGCTGCATAGAGTTAAACGGTTGCCTCGAAATCTACTTCCATCGCATCCAGATCGCATCTAGCTTTGAAGATTCACGTAATTTTCTCGTTGCAAATTCAGATCCAGGGTTGACCAAACCTATTTGCGATAAAATTAATTTCTTTCACCAAAAAAAAAAAATGTTTTTCAAGAATAATTTTGGTAAATTTAAGCGGTAGTCTAACTTCGTTGTATTCGAACATTGTTTTCATGACATATCGTAGATGTAGCTTCAATGCAAAGAAATGCCCATCTTCAACCTCCGTCTCAATCGTTTTATAGTAAAACACAAAATTTTTGCAAAATTCAACTTTATTTATCAATATAGTTGCCTTCGAGGGCGATACACTGATTGAAACGATTTTTCAATCTTGCCATAGTTTTTTAGTACGATTTCGGTTTAGCCTCAAAAGAGGCCTCTGTTTCGGCGATTACTTCTTCATCGGTCTTAAATCTGGGGGCTGGGGACAAATCTGGAGAATACGGTGGGTGGAGAAGCAATTCGTAGCCGAATTCATTTACTTTTGCCATCGTTTTCATCGACTTGTGACACGGTGCATTGTCTTGATGAAACAGCACTTTCTTTTTCTTCAAATGCGGCCGTTTTTCTGCGATTTCGTCCTTCCAACGCTCCAACAACGCAATGTTATAGTCGCTGTTGAGAGTCTGCCCCTTTTGGAGATAGTCGATGACTCTGGTGTGATGTGATGGAGCCAAGTTTCATCCATTGTCACATACCGACGCAAAAATTCGGCTTTATTGTGGTTGAACAGCTTTAAACACTCCTCAGACACTTTGAACAGAGCTTTCGGAAGTCCAAATATTCGTGTTCGATAAATCCAACAAGCTCTTTTGATATCATCAGAGACTCAGCTATCTAGATCAACTTCACTTTACGGTCATTCGTAATCATTTTGTGGACGTTTTCATCTGAAACAGCATCTTTTGGACGTCCACTGCGTGCATCGTCTTCGGTGCTTGTATGACCACTTTTAAATTTTTCGATCCGCTTGGGAATGGTTCGTTCGGCTGGTGCAGAGTCGGAGTAACACTTATCAAGCCATTTCTTTGCATCGGCTGCATTTTTTCCTATCAAAAAGCAATGATAAATCAACACACGAAATTGCTTTGAATCCAATTTTTTTTTTTTTCAACAATAAAGTTGCTTCACTCACAACGCTATAATCTCGAGAACTAATCGTCCGACAATCGTCTGTCAAATTTATACACGTATCTTTTAAAGGTTGGTACTAACTGAAAATGGTATGGATTTAATTCAAGTGGTGCCCTGTCTTAGAAACGACTCTTGACAATACTCTTCAAAGCGGTCTATCATCCGTTGTAGGATTTTAATATTGTCCACTAGGATCACCATATCGTTAGCGTACAGCAGTACTCTTATAGTAAGAGCTCGATATTGAGACCACCACCTATGTACGCATATAAATCGTTAATGTAGAGTGAGAAGAGTAAAGGCGATAATAAGCATTCTTGCCTCACCCCAGAGAGGGTTAGAAAGTATTCAGATAGCTCCTTTCCCGTCCACCCCACAGATTGGGTGGTGGATGTGAATATATGCATTCCAGCAGATTAACAAATTTGATTGAATCTCCTATTTCGCGTAAGTTAAAGATCAAAAAACTCCTCGGGATTTTATCAAAATCCTCCGCCTTTAAATCTACGAAGAAGGCATAGAAATATGTAGAATATTTTCTCCTAAAGCCAGCCAGGTACTCTGTTAGAATGCTATTTCTTTCCGCCCAAGTATATAACCTATCATTTAGGACCCCCATCACGATCTTTGATATACAATTCATAAATGAAATGCCCCTGGAGTTGCTTGGGATGTGAACATCAAGCGTCATTATTAGTTCTTTCAGAAAATCATCAGTCGCATTTATAAAAAAACTCGTATGTTATACTATCTTCGCAGCTTTTTCTAAGCATGTTCTTAATTTCATTGAGAGAAAATGATCCGTCCAAATTCGGGTTTTCGACAAAATTAGATACGTATGATATGCTACTTATTTCTTGACTAGGATTGAGAAGATTTCTAAAATACAATATAAATTCCAGGGCGCTTAGCACCTGATGCTCTTGATTTCTTATCTCCTTTGCAAGTCGCTACCAATCCTTGCTATCCTTAAAAAACAATATCTTGCTGTTTCTACAAGCTACCCTATATTCTTTTTGGGCTCTCACATAGAGCAGTTTTATTTCTGAATATATCGTTTTGCGAGTTCTCACCTCTTAGATACATTGGAAGAAGTGTCAGCACTTTGGCATTTGATATTATGTGTATAATATCTATTCCGTAAAAATTGATGTATTCATGTCGAATGCCAATATTGATCAAAGTATTTTTGACTCCATACACCATACCACCAATTTCTCTCCCAAATCGGCTGTTACAAGTCGCCGGTCTCCAGGACATATGAAAGTCTTTAAAGTATTTCTTGAAACGATTTGTTTTATCATCGGGTAAATGTGTTTCTATGAGCATAAATATCTCGTAGAAATTCAAATAGCTAAAAAAGTGAGTGAGTAAGATTTTGTTTTCCAGGCTATGTATATTGTATGAAACGATTTTAATATTCTTTATTTCATAAATTTAGATATTACTTTTCGTGCTTAAATCTAAGATTGAGGTAGGTATACTATGTTTGAGTCGATAGCAGGTTTTAAGTTTTTTTAGTGGGCTTCCTCAAGGAGACTGCTATAATCGCATTTTATGGATTCAATTTTACTGTTGTACATCTCTCTTGTAGTGTCTTCTCCTATTAAAGTTCCGCATACCAGCTGATTTTGGTTATTCCATTTGAACCATTTGGTACCGATCGCATTCTTTCATTTATCTAATTCTGTTTTTTGCTTCTTTCTAGGATATTTCTTCTTAGCTGCAACATTGCCTTTTTCTGATTCTGCTTTTTTGAATGTAGGTCTCTCTCCATTAAAATTGTCGTGCCGCTTAAAATCTTCACCAATGATTTCTGCAGGCTCGAACTCAACAATCACTGTCATCTTTCCATTCCTTTCGTTAATTTTTCTGGTTGAGCGAGCGTTCACTGCAGATGGCAATTTAATTACTTCGTCACATATTCTTTAAAGCGCTTCGGGAACAGCGCTTTGCGCATCCATTACTTTAAAGATTATATTTTTATTTTTAATTGATCCTCCAACCAGGTTATTTTCTGTCGATCTTTTTCCTTTTCGTTAACTTAATTTTGTAGTTTCTCTTTTAAGATTTTAAAATTGCGAGCAAAGCATAATTTTAAGATAGTTTGCAAGTTTTATTCTGATGTAATAAAAAAATACACTTTTCTGGGTTTGTTAAGAAAAAAATCCTTTTCTTAATGCTTCTTATAATCCTATAATACAATAAACTTAATTGTTCAATTAAATTGTGCACCAATAGTCGATCGCGTCTAGAGTAAAATTTTATGAATACAAAGGTTTCTAGATTTTAATAAGTCTTATCTCTGTTTACTTTAATTTACACTTACATTTGCATTAAAATTATAAAAAAGGGAATATAAGATTTTTAGTTAGTACCAGCCTTCAAACGACACGTGTCAAAATTTGATAACATTTCGACCACTAATAATCGAGATATTGAAGTTTTAGTGTCCACCTTTTAATATTTGAAAAGTCATGAAAAAAAAACGAGTTTCGTACGTTGATACGTTATTTGAAGGGGGAAAATACCATTAAAGTGTTATAAGAAATCTACTCCGTCAAAAGTAACCATTTGTCGGTAGTTTTCTGAATTCAAATGCGTTGTACAACACAACTGATGCTGAACGCTTTGGGCGCCCAAACGAGGTTATTTCGCCGAAAAACTTTAACTAAAGTCACAAAATCGTTTTGAACAACCGCAAAGCGAAAGTGCGTGAGGTAGCTGAAATCGTAAGGATATCAATAGGCCATGTTCATCATGTTTTGCAAGAATTTGGATAAAAAACAACAACGTGTTGATGATTCAGAGCGCTGTTTAAAGCTGCTTAAGCGTAATACAAATAATTTTTCCATGTGGTATATGACAATGGACGAAACATGGATCCTACTACCTGTTCGAAATCCTCTAAAAAAAGTATGGTCAGACATAGTTATAGCTCCAATAAAGAGGTGATCACAAAATCTGAAGCGTGTTTTGAAGGACTGATAAATCGTTATTTAAGAAAGGCACATAAATGTTAGAGCGGCGCGTTGCAGGAATGACTGATCACTCTAGAATAATGAATAAAGTCGAATTTTGACAAAATATTTTGTTTTTATATGCCATACCAGTGGCAATTCGAACCATCTAATATGTATATCCATAATGTAAATATACTAAAACATTTTAAAGTGCAGGTACATATATAATTTCAGGTGTGTATGTATGTGTGCATATATATTTCATTACCTTTCAGATATCGTAAGTGGAAAATATCTATACAGTTCTTGATCCGAATCTGTTAACTTAATACCCTTTGTATCTTCTTCATCAAAAGATCCTATATCAAATGCATCTGCTGCGTTAACTTCTCCGCGAGGTGGTATAAGAGGCGGCGTATATTTTTGAATGTAAACCTGATTCCAGTCTATTCCACTAAAAAACGGATGTTGTTTTATTTCCTCCGCTCTGTCAATATATAAAAATAAAACATAAATTTTCAAGATTACAAAATAAGTGATAATAGCTGCAAAAATAAGGATGAATTGTGCATTGTTCCTCGAAAACTGTATTGCTTAACGGTTTGCATTTTAAGAGTCGTGGTAGTTTTTCTTACCATGTATAGGGTATAAACAAATTTTATTCAAGTTATTTTTGCCGGTCATTTAATTTAAAATAAATTGTTAAAAATTGCAAAAATAGAAGCAACATGTAAATTTCATGAACATGTACATTAAAAAAAAGAAGTGGGAATTTTTAGCTTTTTATTTAGAAAGAAAAAATAATTGATGAAATAAATCCTACAGGCGGTTCAATACAGTGGGATAGTCATTAGTAAGGAGGTCAAGCCTTCTTGCATGCTTGCCTATGAGACAGTGTCCAGTGATTACACCTATGATAGTGCCGATATGTTTTCTATTTTGAAATATCATACTCTTAGAGCGATTCAGATCCAGGTTTGGCCAGATTTGTTTGGTTTCTAGACAGGTTGATGCAACAGTCCATGTAAGACCAGTTATTTTATTTGTATCCAGCTATAGTAATAAGGGCTGATTCGTTGTGAGGTTTGATTTTCAATAGGCATTTTCTGACAGATCACACGTGACTCCTATCAAACTGCTTTGTCATCTTTGTTCAGTATCGTTTGGCAAGTCATCATGGAAAGACTCACACCACAACAGCGTCTTCAAATTGTTTAGCTGTATTGCGAAAATCAGCGTTCTGTGAGAAATGTTGTTCGTGCGATTCGAGGAACTTACGGTGCGCATAATCGACCTACTGAAACCACTATTGCCAATACCATTCACAAATTTGAGGCCCAGTTTCCATTAGTGGATGATACTCGACCGGTTATACCACATCTAGCACGTAGTGAAGAGACTATAGCAGCTGTAGCTGAGAGTGTACGCGAAGACAGTGACGAATCGATTCGTCGACGTTCTTAACAGCTTGACTTGGCGTATTCGTCAACTTGGCGTATTTTACGTGAAGATCTCGGCCTAAAAACGTTCAAAATTCAACTTGTGTAAGAATTGAAGCCAGGCGACTTGAATTTGCGTCATGTTTTCAGTGAATGGGCTCTGGAAAAACTCAATAAAAATCCGGTATTTTATCGTGAAATTTTGTGCAGTGATGAAGCCCATTTCTGGCTCAATGGATAAGTTAATAAACAAAATTGCTGTATTTGGGCTGATGAGCAATCCAGAGAGTACCAAGAGCTACCATTACATCCGTTAAAAGCAACGGTATGGTGTTGTTTATGGGCTGGTGGAATCATTGGTCCATATTTCTTCAAAAATGAGGCAAATCAGAATGTTACCGTCAATGGCAACCGTTATCGCGCCATGTAAACGGACTATGTGCTTCCTGAAATTCAAGCCCATGATCTCGGTAGGCTCTGGTTTCAACAAGACGGCGCTACGAGCCATACAGCGCGTGAAACAATGGACTTGTTGAAAAATCATTTTGGTGAGTACTTAATTTCACGTTTTGCTACGGTAAATTGGCCGGCTAATTCGTGCGATATCACACCTTTGGACCATTTTCTCTGGGGATATGTAAAGTCTCAGGTCTTCAGGAATAAGCCAGCTACGATTGACGCTTTGGAAGCTAACATTACCCGCTAACATTATCCATGAGATACCAGTCGTCGCTATTTTCGAACGAGTCGCCCAAAATTGGACCTTCCGAATGGACCACCTCAGACGTAGTCGTGGCCAACATTTAAATGATATCATTTTCAAAAAGTGAATGCCATGAATTGTTCTTTTTACCTATAATAAAAAGTTCACTTTCAAATTTATGTATTTTATTTTACATTATAAGTCAAACCTCACTATGAATCACCCTTTAGTTTGCACTCAGCGATTGCTATACCGATTCTATCTGTTTCCGGTAGGATAGGTATAGTAGTTCCAAACTTGGCGAATCCGACAGCCATACAATTTGCTGGAATATCTCTGTTCCTCTGTTCCCATAGGTGAAATTTGAACTGCTCTGCCATCCCTCTAAGAGATGATCGGCAGTCAAAAAAAAAAAAAACACTTACTCCGTTGGATCTGCTCCCAATATATTGGCTTTACAAATAGATTGCGTTATGTTTGTTGGTTCTCGCTTTTATCATTTTTGTTTCCTTTTAAAATTTGGAAGGTGTCGCTTTTTGACATTTTTTGCTTTTTATTCCGGAAAGGCAA
Organism: Volucella inanis; assembly: GCA_907269105.1. Taxonomy (NCBI): domain Eukaryota; kingdom Metazoa; phylum Arthropoda; class Insecta; order Diptera; family Syrphidae; genus Volucella; species Volucella inanis. The sequence goes on along the minus strand of CAJSMH010000006.1, from coordinate 57,604 downwards.
GGAAGTTGCTAAGGCTCAAAAGGAGGTATGTGAAGTTTATAATGTTGTCTACTTAACAGAACGCGCGTGTCAGAAATTGTTAAGAAATTTAGTTCTGGAGATTTTTCACTCCAAGATGAGCAACGTTCGGGCAGATCAACTGAAGTTGATTATATTTACCAGTCATAATTGAATCAGGTCTTCATAATATGACTGCGCGAGATATTGCAGAGGTTAACTGTAGCTATCACACGTCTTGAACTCTTAAAAAAAGTTCAAAATTTGGGTTCCACTTGAATTAAAAGAGATTTAAGTAATAAAACAAATCAATATTCGCGGTATGCATCTCAAACGCAATACAATTTATTCTTATTTTTAACGAATCATCACTAGTGATGAAAAAGGGAATGTCTGCAACTACATCTATCAAAGATGGTCATGGTTTAAACATAAAGAACTGCGTCAAAAAAAATTTTGTTGCCAACTTGGTGGAATTATAAAGATGTCCAGAGGACCAAAGATCGGTTAACCTTTGTTAGGACGGGATGTCACATGTCCCGACCTTCCATCACCAGATTTTCGTTTGTCTCGAAGTTTATAAAATTAATTGAATAGTTAACCTTCACTAATGTGATTACCGTACGGGATCTAAATCCTGTGCTAATGAGGGCAAGATGTCCTGAGAGCGCGGAATCAAGCAGTTGACAGAAAGATGGCAGGAGGCCATCGAACAAAATGGAAAACGTACCTATAATTGATTAAAATGTATTTTTTGAATGTATATATAAAAAAAAAAAAATTTTTAACACATCATTAAATTGCCAAACATACCGAACTCTGGTTAGGCACTCCAAAATCTTTCTAAGCTTACAAAGTAGAATTCAAACCAAGAGGTAAGTCTAATAGGTGACGACAATATTGTTGAGTCAAACGACTTTCTCCATCACCGACGTAATGTCACCACTAGTGCTCTTATTGAATATATTGGGTTTTCTAATAACGACTTCACAACTTTTTTTTTTTAAATAAAAGGCAAACCATTTGAGATATTTCAAAAATTCTATTACTGGCTCGAAGTACAATCAAAACATTTATGAATGGAACTCAACTTCGTTCATATGGCCACCGCGGGCACGTTTGCAGCTGGCGATTCCTTGGACCCAATTTTCAACGACTCGGCCACACATTTCGACCGAAACGGCCGCTATTTCGCGTTCAATGTTGGCTCTGAGCTCTTCCAACGTCGTCGGCATGTTGGCATAAACTAATGACTTAACGTAGCCCCACAAAAAATAGTCAAGCGGCGTTAAATCGCACGAACGAGGCGGCCAATCGATTGGCTCATGTCTTGAGATAACACGCTCAGCATACTTACTCTTCAATAAATCGATTGTAGCGTGTGCTGTGTGGCTTGTGGCACCATCCTGTTGAAACCAATTGAAACCAATTCGGGCCAAAAATAATCGGTGATCATGGCGCGATAACGCTGACCATTCAGAGTAACGTGACGAATAACCAAACAGTTATTTTTTGTGGATAAGTGGTGATTCATAAAGCACATGTGGGTTTTCACTCGACCAATAACGCATATTTTGCTTATTGACGAAGCCATTGAGCCAAAAATGAGCTTCGTCACTGAAGATGATTTTGCGACTCCGAATATCTGTAGAAATTTTTTATAATTTGCAGACGTTGCTCGTTAGTGTACTTTACCGTGATGAAAATGTTGATTTTACTGAATAAATTGACAGTGACAGTTTGATAATTAGTGAAAGAGTGCGTTCACAAATTAAATTCAAAGTTGTCAAGTCCCTATTGGAAAACCCTATATATAGGTAACTTCCAAAATGCATCAGTGCAACACAGCAACAGGTTGCGTAAGATTGCACTTTTATGGTTTCATAAGCAATATTTACTTTGAGTCTCAAAAGACAATGGCTATTGCTGTGAGTTTAAATTGTTTGCATCCTACTTATATCACTGCATGGGCTACTGTTTGATTTCACGATTATAGTGATGAATTCACTTTTGATCTCTACCATAGAACTACAAAAAAAAAAAAAAAAAAATCCCACGAAGTATACAATATGACATATAATGCGGAATTGCCGACGCTGCCGCTCAGGCAAACCCTAAAGTTCGGTAATGACAATGAATTTCTTACTATATCTCTCTTGTCGTCAACGGTAAGTAAGCACCCAGGACATATGGTATACTACAGAAAGTTCATCAGAATTGCGGTGCCTGATGCTGTGCAATCTCTTAACGTCACGGGGCACAATGTAGATCATCATCCGATTCCTTTTTCCGATTCACGGCCTAAGAGCGTGTGCTCAAATGATTTTGAGTACCCTTAAAATGTTTGCACAAAGTGCCGACAAAGAGAAATTAGAGTAAAAATAGAAAGGTTACAAAAGTTATTAAATACTCTAGGACCAGAAAATAAAAAGCTCGGCAGGGCATTCTATAAGAACTTAAAAGTCAAGTTTGTATGAAACTTAAAATGCCTCAGCATGTGTTTTTGGAAAATAGGATAAAGATAGAAAAAAAAAAAAAACGTTTGGGATTAGTGGTTATTTGGTTCTATGGGTTGCATCAAACATTTATTGGGGAGACTATATTTTTAGTGGAAGCTGACTTGTTGTTGATTTCTAGCAACTACTCCTTTTACTTGATTTTTGTTAACTGAAAATATGAATGTACTTCAGACGCGGTTGCGATTCGGACACCAAACTTTCCGATTTGAAATCCATTCCACTACACTTGAGTCACGGCCACCCACATCTTAGAAAAGAATATGTAGAGTAGGTCCGAAAGTTTTGAAGGAGCAGAATGCTACTGGCAATTTGAATGGAGCATTGGTGATGAAAATAGCGATAGAACAAGGTAAGACAGGAGACAGTACGTCGGTATTCAAGGGCGTTATTAATTGTGTAATATTAGCATCTCCTGTAAGTTTTATCGCACGGTTTTAAATCTTATTTAGCAGGTGCGTAGAGGTCTTAAGAGCATTAACCGAGACCCAGAAAAATCCTCGTTTTGAAGTTGCGTCTTCGCTCATTTTGCGCAACAACAATGATTCTTATCTCGATGGGATTGTCACGAGCGATGAAAAATGGATCCTGTACGACAACCAGCGTCACTCAGCTCAATGGTTGGATCAAGATGAAGTACCACGACACTTCCATGACAACGCCCGATCACACGTCGCACAGCCAACCTTACATAAATTAAACGAGCTGGAGTACTGGAGCTGGAGTACTGGAGATGGAGTACTGGAGCTGGAGTGTCCCATCCACCAAACTCACCGGACCTTTCTGCTTGTTCAAGCATATCGACAACATCTTGCGTGAGAAATCAAATCAACGAGTTCATAGAATCCAGACCTCCATTGCTCTATGCTTAAGGGATAAATAAACTTCCTTCCGGTTGGCAAAAGTGTGTTGATCACAACGGTTGCTATTTGATTAATAAAGTTTTGATTCATTTAAGATCTATGCTTTTAAAGTCAAAGGTTAAAAATCGACAATATTTTTTGAAGAACCTAATATTGAGGCCTCAATAGAGAAGGAAAATGACTATATATTTTATATCACTTAATTTTATATTATATTTGGCAACATCGAATATGTGGTCATCCATCCTAGGTTTTCATTGACACACATATCGAGAGCTGAAAGTTATTCGGTTTCGACGATCCAAGAGTCATTCATAATATTGGCTGGGTGTTTATATTCATTTAACGATAGCAGACAAGCGATCATTCATAAAAATCAATATTCGCGGTATGCATCTCAAACGCAATACAATTTATTCTTATTTTTAACGAATCATCACTAGTGATGAAAAAGGGAATGTCTGCAACTACATCTATCAAAGATGGTCATGGTTTAAACATAAAGAACTGCGTCAAAAAAAATTTTGTTGCCAACTTGGTGGAATTATAAAGATGTCCAGAGGACCAAAGATCGGTTAACCTTTGTTAGGACGGGATGTCACATGTCCCGACCTTCCATCACCAGATTTTCGTTTGTCTCGAAGTTTATAAAATTAATTGAATAGTTAACCTTCACTAATGTGATTACCGTACGGGATCTAAATCCTGTGCTAATGAGGGCAAGATGTCCTGAGAGCGCGGAATCAAGCAGTTGACAGAAAGATGGCAGGAGGCCATCGAACAAAATGGAAAACGTACCTATAATTGATTAAAATGTATTTTTTGAATGTATATATAACAGACAAGTATATATCGCAGACAAGCGATCATTCATAAAAATTAAAAATTGATACGACAAATTCTATCTGTCACTATTTTAATTTATATTTTTTTTGATAATACTCGTATATGCGTTGAGTACTGAAACTTTCATCCCTATCATTCAATCCGGCGGAACTGTGATTCACTTCACTTATCCGATCCGCGTTCATTACAATCCGAATTATTCAATCCGCCGGATACTCTGTTTTACCGACCACAAAATCTATCTTTCAAAGTCAGCTGCTGTCAATTTGAAGTAAGTAACCATACTTTAAATTAAAAAAAAAAAGTACAAAATGGAAGAATAAGAGGAGTCTTCAAATAAAAGAACATTCCGGGCAAAATTAAAAAAGATCCTCCTAAGACATCATGCAACTTTCAGATGCAAAGTATATACATAACATACATACATAACTTATAACAAATTAATTTTTTTGTTCAAAGTTTCATTAAAAATTTTCGTTTGAATAAGGCAGCTTTTAATTTCGTTTTAGAAGTCTTGAGCAAAAATTTACACCTGGTACCTGGTACGAATTTTGCTGAAGGGAACTACCAGCACGCAGTCCACTTTTTATTCAAAATTTTGAAACAGGTATTGGACATACTTGAAAAAGCTGTGTCCCAAATGGACTTCATTAAGCACTAGTGAAAGCAAAGATGAATTCCCTATATTTTTACTTAAAAAGTAAAATTCCTGGTGTGATAATGTGTGTTGATGGGACACATATTCCTATAAAAACTCCTACAGTGAACCTATATCTTTACTACAACAGAAACGGATTTCGCAGTATAAACGCCATGATAGTAAGCAATTACTTTAAATTAGTAAATTTTAACTGTACATTTAATTTTAAAACTGTACATTTTTTTCAGATTTGCGATGATCAGTTATGAATTCGATGTGTTTACGCAATCGAATCATTATTTCTTTATATGGAACTCCAGTAAAGCATTAAGTTATTTTTCAAATCGCTACCTAAGGGGAGATACAAACACGAGACTCCTAGGTTGGTAGAAGTTTGGTGCTTGGTGCTTCTTAGAACTTAGAATTCACTTTTTTTCTTTTGTAGCTGACTCGGGGTATCCCCTTCTACCATAGCTTCTGAGGCATTTTCGATCAGTAGTAGTGAATTCGCAGGAAAGCAGATTCAAGAAGTACCACTGCAAAGGAAGGAACATAGTAGAGAGGACAATAGGAGTGCTTAAAAATAGGTTTCGATGCTTACTATCGTCAAGAACACTCCATTACGAACCTAAGAAAGCATTACAAATCAAAAATGTTTGTTGCGCTTTACATAATATTTGTTTGCACTTTAAAGCATTTTTGGAAGAACCGAACGAAGTGTCAAATGACTCAGCAGGTCTCTCGAAGAACGAAGTGAAGATCAGTATTCAAATGAAGCAGCCGAAATAAGAAACAATTCAATTTAAACAAACAATAAAACAAACAATTAAACAATTCAATAAAAACAAAAAAAAATATCACAATTCATTTGTGTTCAATAATGGAAAAAAAGGAGAGAGATTAAACATTTAAGTTTTGTTATAATTTTCTATTTCTAGCTAGAATTTTTATTTGTAAATTCTCTGTTTCCCTATTATGCCTTCTGTTCTCCTTCGCTTCATCCCTCAACAGATCTTAAAGCTTTGTTTTGAGTACAGTTTTTTAACAAATCGGTATTCTTTTTATACCGGCACTTACATCCAGGTTCAATTGTTTTTGACCCTCTAAAGCAGTTGCGATATCCTTACCTAATTAAGCTTAAATACTAACTTCCTGGATGAGAAATTCCTACTGTTGTGTTGTGAAACAACTTTCCGCCGTATACGTTCTTCGACTTCCGACAACATTTCTGCTAAGTTGATTTCTTACAGTACGTCGATTTTAGGCAACATTAAGAACATTTCCTGCTCGTTAAAGGGTTTCGACTGCGTTCCAAATGAAACGTCGTTTTGGATACCTTCAGCAGATTCAGTTAATTGAACCAGGGCGATGATTTTCTCTTCCTCCGCAGTAAAGCGAAACTTCTTGTTGGGTCCACCTCCTGTTGCCTTGAATTCTTTTTTGTTGGCACTAAATTTTTTTTTTTTTTTTTTTTTTTTTTAAACTCAAAATTCAAAATTTAAAACGAGGTGGTCCCAAACTCTTGAGTTTTGCTTGTAGAGTCTCCCAAATCTCTTATTTTTTCGGGAGGCTTCTTTGTGTTGTTTATGGCTATGTATGGACAAATCTTCATTGCATCCTACAGTATTAATTTAATGCGTATTAAATTGTGAAGCGTTTTTATATAAAAATAAAACTTACATTTTAAACCTATGTACGTAGTTTGAACTTTAAGCAAAACAACAAATCCGCAACTTATTTGTTGAGAAACATCAAATTTTGTATAGGTAACTTCGATCAGTCGTTTTAAATGATAGAGAGGATTCATTCACATATCGACTAGTGAACGATTCCGTCCGACGGATTGAGTGATACTGAATTTGAATTGTCAGTGAATCGTTCTCTCCGATGGATTGAGTATACCGAATTTGAAATGTCAGTGAATCGTTCCCTCCGCCGGATTGAATGATAGCGGTGATTAATATATAATATAGACTACTAACTTAATCTTAAAAGTATAAAACCGACACACATTTTTATTCTTCTAATATAAAATCTGCTATAAAATTGGATTCCGATATACAACAGAAATATCAAGGATGCAAAAGATGTTGCCATTTAATTTAGGATGACATTTTCAATTTAAAACAAACATATATTAAATTATTATTTATTAATTTTTATAAAAAAAAAAACTTTAGTCATTATTATTTTAGCAAAATTTAGATGCTCCTCTACATTATTATAAGGGATATTTTCTTTATCAATGCTTTTCATAATTAAGTCAATTTAATACTTAGATAATATGTATATTTGAATTAACAATATTAGTTTTGCCTAGTTCGATTGCATAGATTGTGTTTTCAATTTAATCATTTTGTATATTAAACTTAAAGCTAATTTATTACTAAATGTATTATCTTTCTTAACAATATTAATTATTTTATGGGTAACTTTTGTCAATTTATTCATTTGCTCGTTATATTGCTTATTTATAAAGACTTGATTATTACTATTGTCTATAACATTATTTATTCTATTTTGCATTATAGTTAAGTTATCGTGGTCGGGGTTTCCCGCGATCCACTTCCATGCAGAACCAATGAAGTTGAATTATCTTTTATATAGATCTGTAGACTTTAATATTCTCGACAAGATTGCTTATTTGGGATAGTTCATGTTCTAGAAGTGGAGAAAATATGTTACTTCTTGTGATATGTTGTTTGGATAGGGATGATGCTTCTAATATGAAGTTTTGGTATCTGCATATGTGACAGCTATGAGATACCTAAAAGAGATGGAGAGTATAGTGCTTTTTATAATATGTTGGATTTGTGAACTGTCTTGTCTGATGTAGTGAGAACAGTAGGGAACTGGTTTTCTTTTACTATTTCTTCCTCATATTTGGCTGATAACTTTGATTAGGTGTCTGTTCTTGTTATGATTTTTAAGGTAATACTCTTGTTTGTCTTTAGTCTAGGTCTGCTGTAATATGTCTTCCAAAGAAGATTTTCATAGGTTTTCGTCCTGTTGTAGAGTGAAGGTGCAATTATATTCATAAACTGATCTTTTTAACAACTCAGTGAAGGATCTATGGGTTTGATCGGTTTTAAGTCAACGCATTATTTCGCTTAATGTTGAGTGGAATTGTTCCACTTCAACATTAACTGAAATTTTGTAAGGAGGTGTCTTATAGACTGTAATGGCTAATTGGTCTTCAACCATAAAGGTTGAGTGTTTTGTTTTATTTATGACTATTATTACAGGAACGCCGAATGAAAAAGAGTATTTTTCTTAGGGAGAGAATTTATCTAGCGCTCTGAGTACTAAATTTTTTTCAGTGGAATAAATATCAAGATGTAGAATGTGTCCTGGATACTGTGGAATAGGGTAATCTGTAAATTTGGTTTATTGGGATTTCGATCATATTTTTGTTCTTTACTTACGTTACATTGTTTTAGTATCCTTTTAATTTTAGAATTTATCTGAAGGAAATAGAACCTTTGCAATAGTTGTATCTTATTCTCACGAGCATTACGATGTGCTCTTTTATGAATTTTTATAATTTCTTCGCATTGTTCCCTTTCGTTCATCAAATCGTCAACTTTAATTTGTGTGAATCTAATTTTGTAATTTTTGAAATGCAATGGATATATTTCTTGAATAATTCCTATTGTTCTTTCGTCAGTTATTAGTCCATTTATTATCGAAGGGATTAAGAATTTTTTGAAAATAGAAATTAAGTTTTCTTTAGTATAAGAAGGTTGGGTAAAGGTTATTCTACGAAAGCTTGGAAAGAGGTATTCAGAAGTGTGGGAAATTTCAAGAAGTTGATTTTTAAATGCGTTTATTGGGACTTCCACAGAGGGAATTAATCTATGAGGAGAGGTATCATCGCTATATTACGAAGCAGTCATTGGATTGATATGGGATTCTATGTGTGCAGGTGTTCTAGTAAGGCCATCAGCGACAACGTTTATCTTTCCCGGCTTGTAGTTTAGGTCGTAATTATACTCCTCGGGTAAAGCTTTCCAACGTTTCATCTTTGCGTTATTGTTCTTGTTTATCAATGCATAATTAATCAATGCATAATAATAATAAGAGCCTATACAATTGCCACAATTTCTTTTTCGTTCGCAGCATAGTTCTCTTCTGTTTTATTAAGAGTTCTCGAAATGAGCATTATGGGTTTGTCTTGTGCTAAAATGACTCCAATAGCATAGTTGGAGGCATCTGTTGTGAGTTAGAAATCTTTTTTAAAGTCAGGATTGATTAAGAGGCTTAAGAGTTTTTAATTTTGTTGACTGCTTCTATTGCGTCTTTGTTAAGGGCTAGGAGTTTTTTACTTGGAGTTTCACTAGTTTGGCATAATCTCTTATGAAACGGCAGTAGTATCATGATATGCCTAGAAAGGATCGTAGATCTTTAATTGTTTTGGGACAGGGGAAGTTAAGAATAGCTTTCACCTTTTCAGGGTGGGTTTGAACACCATTTGTTGAGATTAAAAATGCAAAGAACTCAATTTCTTTTTTAAAAAATTCACACTTGTCTTACTGCACTTTTTGAATCTTCTCTACGTGTTTTTTTTTTATTAGATTCAGTGTCGATCAATATTTTTAGAATTTTTCCGCTCTCTGTCTTACATTCAAAATAAGTTAACGATGAGCTTGTTAACTTAAAAAAATGAATTTCAGTGAATGGGGGGCATCTGACGGAAAAGTTGTTTCACTTTCTTCAATGGTTTTCATTTTTCATTTTCATTTTCATTTCCAAGTTCTTGTGGTTGGGATTGATTATATTCTGCTGGAGATTAGTCGTAAAGGGAATCTTCTGTAGTTATGGCCATGTCATATTGGCCTTTTTTTCCCTTTGAGGTGGTTAGATGGATGTTTCTCTGCATGTTATTTGGGGGTACGTTTCTTTGGGTCATATGGGTTTCCGTGGGTCTCTTTGGTACAGGTGGAAAATTCCTTTGCCATGGCCTATTAGTATAATCTATTGGTCCAGTGCGTAGTGTTGATGTCTCCATAGGCTCGGGTCTTGGAGGTGGTTCTCGTGGAGTATGCTGTTGATAGTAACCTTGATATTGTGCTGTATGAGGATTACCAAAATTATTTGTGGGTTGTTGTTTTTTTATAGTAACCTTGATATTGTGCTGTGTAGGGATTACCATAATTGTTTGTGGGTTGTGGTCTATTGTTATGATTTTGAGATTGCTGGGGGTAGTAAACAAGTTGGAGATAAAAGGGAGTTTAATTCAATGGACCATGATAATTCAGGGTAGGTTTTTTAGGAGGAATTGGAGGAGAGTTTTGCTGCATGTGAAATTTTTTTATAAGCGCTTGATTTGTATTGGCATAATTAGACCGGTAATTCTGACTCTCCAATTTAAGACACAGACATAGGGCCTGTGGAAAATCTACAGGTTATGTTATACCAAGAAGGCTTTGTTTCTATACATTCGAGTCAGAAGAGCTAAGGATTCTTATATTTGTACATGAGTTTTCATTCAATATAAGTTATAGGTGATTATACACTAACTGGTAAAATTCTTGGATTGTACTATTGGCTTGGATTAACGAAATCATTTGATACTCTAAGGTACCAAGATCTCGCTTGTCGGCATAGTGATGAGTTATACAGCGAGAAAAACACTTCCAATTAAGTGGAGTGTTGTACGATTCTAGGACAATTTCGGCATTGCCTATAATTTTGTTGCGTATGATGCTCAAAATTCCGAAGTATCGTGGAGTACATTTTAATGTTTCGTAAAGGTGCGGAATTTTGTGGAAAATTTTCTTTCAACAGCTATACTCACCTGGATGACCTGAAAAGTCTCGAAAACAACGGACGACGTCCGGAATCTTATCCATCATGATCAACCCTACCGTTAAAGTCACCATTTTGATTAAGTATGTTTTGGATTATTCCTCTTCCTTCATTATTAAGGATTCGGAATGAAGGAAGGATTTGGTTTTTGGGGTGGAAGGTTGAGAACAGCGGGTCTAATTCTGCATTTTTCAGATTATCAGAATTAACAAGCAAATAAAGATTTATATGAATGAAGAATGACCAAATTAAGTTTGATATGATTTAAAAATGAGCAAATAAAAATGTATATATGTAGATTTAGGATGACTAAAAAAACTCTATTCATAAAGTTTTATAAATTTCTTGCATTAAATCTCACTTGTTAATTGTTTAATTTTAATACGTATTCTTTAATTTTTGTACCACCAATCGCTTGTTTGTTTAATATTTCTAGTTTTAATTTCTTGTAATCATGTGTTTATGTAAATTCTTTAATTACTTGTCAAAAATAAATTTCTTAACTTTTTGTTCACAAAATATCTCTTAAAATTAGGGCTTACATTAAATTTAATAATAAAGACATTCTTGAAGCGGCTGATTCTCCTGTGCTTAATCTCCTTCTCCTCTGCAGAGAGTGATTAGCTGCTACAGCTACTTAGGGGCCTCGTTTCTTCTAGCACTTCACTTTTACTTGTTTTCGCTAGTCACTAGCTTTTTGCGGATTGTCAGAATCACTTTTTTTTGGCACCACGGAATTTTTTTACGGACTGGCGTTTGAGTACAACACTGGCACTACTTAAAGGCAACTCACTTTATTTATACCACCGCGTACCGCGTTCTGTAGGTCCCTACTCGGACGCCAGTTAAATTATTATTTATTGTGGTTTCAACAGTATTTTTTTTTTTTTTCATAATAAAGCAATACTTTATTCACACGAAACTCTTTTCTTTTAATTTTTTCACAATAGCAGAAGTTGCTTAACTCACAATGCTATATCTCATGAACCAATTGTCTGAGAGCTGTCAAATTTATACATGTGTCCTTTGAAGGTTAATACTACAATAAACCATATGGATTTAATTCTAGTAACACCATCTATGTGTTAGCTTACGAACTTTTCAGCCGACCTGTTATAACACCAGATATTTTCTCAGTGTTTTCTGCAGAAGCTCTTGCAATTTTAGAAGCCTGAACATTTAACAGGAAAGACATTTTTTTCATCTGCACTGACAGTCTTTACAGAAAGACTACTATTTTAAATATAAACAATAAAACAAACAAAAATAAACTTATATGGCTTCGTGCTCACGTGGGCGTTGAAAGAAATGAAAAATCAGATCAATCTGCTAAGTTAGAAGCTTCAAACGAACCTATCATCAGCTTCAATACATACAACAACAAAGACATACAAAAACGAATAAGAACAATTTCGAAAACCATTCTCAAATCTGTCACTTTTGCAACGAAATTTGCCTAATTATTCTTTTTAACATAATTATTGATCTATGTTAATGCTTCATAAATTTATAATATTAAATTTTTATTTAAAGGAAGGTAAATGAGTCCCATACATGCCATTGAGAATGGGCTCGATTTCCTCGCAAGCTTTGCCACTCAAAAACACATATCGGAGCACGGATCACACTATCACAATGTTTTGAAATGAGTGTCAAAACAAAACTAAGCGTCGCATTGTCACTAAATTTTGACAGGCAGGCTAAAAGAGTTTAAACTAATGATGGTACACTAATTTTGGCTCAGTAGCTCCACCTATCTTCCAATCCGGGTAGTCATCAAATAGCGAAAACTAGACATTTCGCAATATTTTTTGACGACATCAAATATGTAGTCATTCCAATGTAAGTTGTCACTGACACACATACCGAGAATAGAAAGTTTTTCAGTTTCGACTATGCAAGTTGTTGCGGTAAATTTTTCTGCAGCAAAATTGACTCTCTTTCCCTTGCAAGTTCTTTCGGTCCCTCTTAACTTTGAGTGGAAACACCGAGCTCTGGCGGAGGTGGGGGGCAACCATGGTATCATCAGCCAGCCACTAACCCCAGACCTCGGAATGTGGGTTGTTACATAGGTTGTACGAGCTTTTATCTTCGCAGAGGAGAACGATGGGGTTCAGTAGGTGAAGTCCTTAGGACAATAGGGAGACTCACAACGAACCAGGAGCCCAAGCTGCGACAGGAGGACCACCAACAACACCGTTGTCTGAGCCCGTAGGGTAGGCGGGAGACAGAACGTCTGAAAGTCGCCTACGGATGGGGACGAGCGATATTTTTAAGCCAGACACTCCAACATGATGATGACGGGTGGCGGAAGACGATCCCTGTAGCGTACACCCCAACGAAAGCCAAGTAACATGAAGTTTAAGGAACACCCATCCTGCAACCGATGTGGGTACGAACACCGGCATCATAATGTTCGAGAGACGATGAAATCTTTTAGAGCAACACTCCATCAAGGGAGCAACAATGGTGTGCAACGCCGGATCAACTTTAAAAGTAAGGTTTCATGGGTGAAGGAATGACGAGTCCGGGCACCCCATCGAGGGAACACAAAAGGAGCAGCAAAGGTGTGTAGACGGACGGCCAAGTATTAAGACAGCCTCCAATGAGGGAACATAGACACATACAAATAACAACAAACAACAAAAACATACAAATAATAACACCGAACAGTTAAATAACAACAATAAACGACAAAAACAAAGAGCTGATCCATATAATAAAACAACCAATAATAACAAACGATAGAAACAAATGCTCCAAAACACTTGAAATGTTGACAGTGGCATACGGTGAGTCTGTTCTAAGTAAAAAAACATGTTTACAAGTCGTACAAGCTCTTACAAGATGTAATGTAATGACGAACCTCGTTCTGAACGATTGAGGAAATAAAAACGGCATAGCTGGAAGAGCTCGTTGGCACAAGTGTTTATATATATTAAATCACCTAACTCTGAACACAAGTTGTAAATATTGGGTTGTTAAATAGGTTCGGCGGTGTTTTTAGGGGTAACGTTAAACACACATTTTTGGTATAAAAGCTTATATTTAATCCATCAGATATTATCCATCATGGTCTATTAATTTCTTCCAACGTTCTGGAAGAGACATAATGCCTCTTTTGTGAAAGTCAACAAACTTATGTGTAAAAAGGTTTTTCAGGTACGTTTTGATTTTGATTTTGAATTCCGTCCAATTTTTTTTTTAGAGAGAAACAGATGTTAGTCAAAAGGCACAAGGTCTGGAGAGTATGGTGGGTACTGTATTACCAAATGAATTCAGCGTTTGTTTTGTCACTAAAGCTGTGTGTGGTGTGGCGTGGTCATGATGAAAAACAAAGCCCTTCCTGTTCGCCAACTCTGGCCGTTTTTCTTCCACTGCCTGCTTCAAAGCATCACGTTGAGAGCAATATTTAACGGCATTTATTGTCTGATTGCGTGGAAGCAACTCGAAGTAATAAACACCTCGCTAGTCCCACCAAATGCTCAACATGACCTCTTTGGGATGCAAACTCTTACAACGAATGTTGTAAACGTTTTGAAAATTCAGTGCATACACTTTTTTCATTGGATTTTTTTGATTTTATTGTAAGTATTTGTTTTTTTTTTTTTTTTTGTATTTTTTTATTGTGTCTACAGTATACATTAAAAATATCATCAACGGTGTATTTTATGAATCCTCATTGTGCCGTATTCAATACGCTATACAACTGAGTTGTAAAGCATTTACCAACCAGAGACATACACACTCATCATTATGCGATAACGAAAGCCAACGGTACCTGCAATATACAGAACGTTTGGGAATCATTCTCCAAAACGAGCGGACGTAGTTTTTCTTTCATTCAATTCAATTTTATTTTACATTTCAATATTACATAATTTGTTGTTTTAGAGTTTTAGGATACTTTCTTTAATCCTCTACAACTATGATTTGATAACACATAAGAAAATTAATACTAATATTGCAATAAAGAATAGAAAAGAAAAAACTACAAGCAAAAACCCTCATGTAAAGCTTAAATCTAGTATTGCATTCAAGCCGTAAAATTAAAGTATTAACCTTTGTTTTTTTTTTTTTTTTTTTTTTTTAATAATACCGTGCCCGCACTAAGGGGATATGAATACCCTTTTACTGGCTTTTTCTCCAGGGCGAGAGCGAGTGGTGTAGTAGTTCGAAACTCAGGTGTATTAGGTTTCGATATTTTTCCCAGAGGTGGTTCTCAAACTGAACGGGACGAGCTAGTACATCCTCAATCAGTGGGTCTTAAGTACGTACTTAGTTGTTAGTTCGTTACATTTAGCCCAGCCAGCAACCACTTTAACATCAGTGTTATGCCTTTATGTCAGAGTTAACGCTGACGGGATTTTTATATAACTACATACAAATTCAATGAAAAGACTTTTTCAAAGAATTGCCTCGCACGGGATTCGAACCCGCGACCCTCTGCTTGAGGAGTCTATGCATATACCACTACACCACGGCCACCCAACCTTTATTAGAATATACAAATTCTGTTCAAAATATTTTTTAAAGAAACTTATTTCAAAATGATTGATAAGTAAATGTAATAAGTTGACATTGACTTTTTCATGAAGTTTAGTTGTCGAATAGTGCCATGGCAGATTAGCCTTCATTTTTAATAATTTATTTTGACATCTGTGTATCTGAATTCGCGCAATCGTGCCAGATATGGATTTCATAAAAGAAAATGGGTTGGAATATAGTTCTGTAGATTATTAGTTTTTTGTCTACACTGAGTTTTGAGTTTCTACAGATTAAGATTAAGTTTCTTATCAATTTATTTATTTTATTGATGGTGATTGATATGTGTTTTTTGAAATGTTAGCTTGTTATCTAGGACTAACCCCAGATATTTGCAACTTTCTGACCAGTCTACCATATATGCACGAAACACAAACTTAGTTTAGTGTTGTTAAAAAGAAAACATGGTTTCCTACGCTGTGAGAACCAAATTGCTTGTGTTTTTTGAGCATTAATCTTGATTTTCCATCTGAAAAAGTATTTTGCAAGTTTAGTGAGAGCAGTTTGCAGTAGGGACTGTGTCATACAACACATCAATTCTTACTGTGATGCTTGAAGCTGCAATTATGGAACCGCCAATAAGTACTGTGTTTTCTTATCTTCCACCACAACCCTCTCCGGAAATCTTAGACACTTTTAAAATGGAACAAAAGAATAAAAAATTTGAACAATTTCAACAAAGCTGAATCATTTTTTTTTTTTTTTTTTTTAAAGAGGTACACATCCTTTAACTGAGCACTTAACTTGTCGAGTTGTAGGGGCTGAGTAAGGTCAATGAAACTCGAGAAGTTTCTCCAGGCGAGTCCTTAGACCCAAAGATGCTCTCCTTTTCCCCTTCATCCTCCCGAACAATCCTTTTTCCTCTGGGCTGGATCAAGGTGTCATACGAGCCGTGCCGATGATCAACCTGGCTGAGGGTGCAGAATCTCTAAAAATAGCTCAGTCGTTATCTGTACGCAGCGGATCTCTGTACAGATGGACCACCCTTTCTCCGCTACTCGTGGGATATATAATGGACACATAATCAAAAAAAAAAAAAAAGAACCCGAGGCCTGTACTCCTTTAATACCGGGCGGTAGAACGGTGTATGCACCGACTACCGACAAGGCTCCTGCATTGTACAGAGGAGGTAAAACTCTGGCAAACCATGGTGCACTATTCTCAAAAGACAAACGCAGTCTAAAACCATTTTAAGGAGAGATAAAACTGTGCAAGCCTATCCCTTCCTCCACCCCTAGCAGCAGCAAGTTTGTGGCGGGCCACGGTCTTGCCGCTGCTACTAAAACTGCTCCCCCTAAGGAGAAATCAGGGGCTCAGTGGCATCGGCAAGCCCCATCTAAGGCGCTCTACTCAAGACGCCGAAATGCATCATGCATTATAAAAACCTCCGGATCTATTCCGGAGGTGGAAAAAAGTGCGGAAACCACAAGCAGGCTTAAGTGAACCAACAAAATCCTTAATGAGAGATTGTCCACTGCTCCCTCTGCTCTCAAAACGAAAAAGGACTGTTCTAAGCGTCAGAGGTTGTTCGAGGAAACCATGCCGGTTCCCAAAAGGCCCAAAATCGTAAACGCCGGTTCGGATTCAAGGCAATACACCTTAGGGTTTATAAACAGGATGACCTGGATACTGATAAGCAACCTCCTCCTCCTTTTTTGTAATGGACAACGACGACTTCAACTCATCCAACTCATCTCTTCTGACACTCTGTCGAAAATGGAAGCCAATGACGAAATAAAAAGACATCCTACACGATCAGAGGATGAAGATGAGCTCTTGAGCTCATTTTCAGAATCGGAGGACTACAATAAAACCGTGGTGAAGGCCACTCTAGGAAATTGTAGAAATAATATGATTTCTTCAGATTAATCTCCGTCCCTCAAAAAAGGATTCGGCCGCACTTATTCTGCGTCTCCCCAAAATTGCAGAAGATATCATCCCAATCCAGGAACCATGGATCGTGGAAGGCGTGGTTCGTGGACTTGGGACACCTTTATACCACCTTGATTAAAAAAATTTCGGAATTTATTCAGAAAAACACATATATACATATGACTCCTACAAATTTGGTTTTAAAGGAAATTTTTGAAGCTGTTGTAAAAAAAATGCTTTATACCGTTGTGTGTAGTCAAATTTCTCAATTTGGTTTCATGAGTCGATCAACTGCAAAGGAGTTAACAGCACTAACGAATTACCGTCTACATTACATGGAAAAGGCTTATAACCGTGTCCTTTTGAAAAAGCTGAAAATGTTTGGATTTCATTCTAGTATTTTAAGTTGGATTAGTAGTTACTTAATGAATCGCAAGCAATATATTAAAATTGGTTCAGTTTGCTAAAGGTGATTCTGAATTGTTCATGTTTTTCTCAGAGCAGTATTGTTTTATTTGGAAACGTTATTGTAATCATGAATTACGTCTTCAGAGAATTCTAAAACGATTTCGGAAGTTTGCTCTCCGTAGAATTAATTGAAACAATTATACTAGTATGCATCCTCATGAGGCAAGATGTGCGCTTGTTAATTTAAAACTTCGACATATTCGAAGCTAAAATCATATGGGGATTTTGTAAAATCTAGCCAGATTGTTGAAATAGAGATAATGACGAAAAATATTTACACCTTCAGATTGAGCTATTGGCGCTATCTTTTAAGGTACCTGATTTTTCAGGTTGGTGATTGTGTCATTGGCTTAACTGCCCAAGAACGTAAAACACTAAAGATGGGAAGCACCACACCTCCTCGGATATAGATGGACTTTCTTTCGTCGATCCCAGCAAACGAGAAATGGACAACGACTTCAGGCAACGCACGTATATTATTATTAATACTGTGGCGATTTGTATAATCTAGAGGTCTGAGCGAATTCCTAGCTACAGTTTTATTAAGGCTAAATTCTCCAATACTAGCTTGATATGCGCTTACGACACCACGGAGGATAAGTACAACTTTACATCTATAAGCTGCTCCCTCAGACTAATGAACAATGAACAATGTCCTAAGCACAATGTCAAGACAGTTCTTGGTTACTCTAACGTCAAGTTAGGAAAAGAAGACATATTTGGCGAGACGGTTGAAGAACTACTAGCTGGAGTGAAAAGTAACCTCCTTGGGAATAAAAAAAAAAATTTTTAAATGATTTTTATTTTATTCAATATTGTCCCCTTTTAGTTTAATACACTTATTCTAGCGATTTTCCAACTTCTTGATCCCGTCCGAAAAGTAATTTTCCAGAAGGTCAGCAAAATACTCCTCCGTGGCGTCGATGATTTCCTCGCGTCAGCTGAATTTTTTATTGATGAGCCATCTTTTGAGGTGTGGGAAGGGATAATAGATAACAGCAATTGGAGCCGTAAGTCCTTGATTTTAGCCATGGTTGTGATGCTCTTGTGCGACGGTGCATTGCAAAAACAAAATTTTTTTTCGCTTCATGTGAGGCCGTTTTGCAGCGATTTCGGCCTTCAATCGCTCCAATAATGCACAGTAATATTCGCTGTTGATGTTTTTTTCCTTTTTCGAGGTAGTCCCGCTTCGGAGCACTCGTGGCGGGTTCAGTTCATTGCCGGGTACTCATTCTGTTCTCTGGTGTGTAATAGTGGATCCAAGTTTCATCAACAGTTATCAATCGACGCCAAAAGTTCGCCCAATTCCGCATCAGCAAGTCCAAACACTCTTTCGAAGTGCTCTCGCGTTTGCGTTTTTGGTCAGAATGAGTATGCGCGGCACCCAGCGGCAGGATAACTTTTTCATATATCGCCTAAAATATGACGTGTGCGCTCAGTACTAATCTTTGTGGTATCTGCTAGCTCACGCACCTTCACTTTCCGGTCAGCCAACACCATTTCATTTTTTTTTTTGACATTGTCCTCTGTAACCGCATCGGAGGCCCTGCCCCTGCGGACTTGACCGGTAGTGGAGTTGCGGCCACCACGAAACTCTCGAAACCAATATTTGACGGTGTAATCTGACGGAGCATTAGCCCATTTTCTTTTGTTTCCTTCGCCGTTTTGCCTCTCAAAAAATAATGTTTTATGAGAACGAAAATCGTTTTTGTCCATACTCAACATGATGCCAAGCACGTCAACAACAATCAGTTGTCAAAAAAAAACTAAAGACAGTATCGCACTGAAATTTGGCATGTCTGCCTAAATACGAACGGACTTCAAGACACCATAACTTTTTTTGGAGTGGCAGTGCATTCTGGCATTGTGCATTGGTTTCGAGCGGCCCACATCGACACAGACCACTACCTTGTTATACATAGCCAAAGTGCAAATGTGAATGTCCTGAACGACAGAACATAATATTGTAATGGTTGATTTTTTAATTGTCAAAAAAAAAAAATAAAATAAATAAATAAATAAATAAATAAAATAAAAAATTTTAAAAGTGTATAAATTTTTTATTTGAGTTGATAAATTAATGCTTGCCATTTACTTTTTAAAGATTATTTCATGTAAATGTTCACCACAAAAGTTAGGTTTTGAATTAGCTTTTAGAGCATATTGGCTGTTATCTCGCTAACAACACGTTGTTTTCCAAGGCTGCGATTGACCCTGGTTTATCGGCATAGATGAGTGATTTTATGTATCCCCATAAAAAATAGTCCAGGGGGATCAAATCGCACGATCTAGCCGGCCAATTCACCGGTCCAAAACGAGAGATAAACTTTTCACCCAACTTATTTTTCAATTGGTTCATTGATTCGCGTACTGTGTGGCATGTAGCGCCATCTTGCTGGGACCACATGTCGACCAGGTTCAGCTCGTGCATTTTGGGCAAAAAAAATCATTAAACGAAAGCGGGCGCTAACAACGGTAACGTTGTTCTTAGTCATCTTTAAAAAAAAAATACGGGCCAATGATTCCGCCGGTCCATAAACCGCACCAACGGGTGCATTGGCAGCTCTTGTATTACCTGAGGTTGCTTATCCGACCAAAAACTGCAGTTTTGTTTATTAACTTAGGCATTCAACCAGAAATGAGTTTCGTCGCTGAAGGCAATCACTAGTTAAAAAAGTGGATCTTCTCCAGCTTTTCTAAGGCCCACTCACCAAGAAATCGACGCTGTGGCAAGTCGTTCGGCTTCAGATTTTGTAATAAAGTTTTAAACCAAAATCCTTCCGTAAAAACTTTCACGTAGTCGAGTAACACAATCCCTTCAAACCGTTTAAGGGAGAAGACGAGGAATATTTTGCTGTCAGATAGAATAACCCATGCACGTGGATAATGATCGACAATAAATTTGCCCGGTCGACCAAAAAGATGCCTGGAGTGCGATTATTAAATCCATAAGGCTGTGGGAGCAGACAGACTATCTGCAAGCTATTTAAACCAGTGGCGATTGAGTTGGTAAGGAGCACACTAACCTCATCTCTACTGGGGCGCGCTATTGAAGCGAAACCAGCGAAAATGTATTTACTGGTAAATGAAATTAAAAAACTACATACGTGCTGTCGACAAGAAAGGTCACACAAACGAATCTAAAGCTTAACTTTCTAATTGACGTCTTTATACATTTGGATTTTCAAGATGCATAATATCCAATAAATGGCTTGCGTATACTTATGAACCGTCTGAAGAATTTGTGAAAACATGGAATTATCCACGTACGAAATCTAACATAAACTCCATGCACTATTAACAGTTGGAGCGCTACAACAGAACCATCCTACATGCCCTGTTTCTACTGTAGAAAAAGAAAAAGAAACAGGACCAACAAATGAAAATTTCCTTATTATATATCCTATTGGATAGTGTCACAGGGCATTGCTGTTGTTCAATCGCGATTTTCATGCTAAACCCGTGAGGGTTGAAAAGACAAACTGCAACACTATAATGTCCTGGCATAAAAGACTGAACCTCAGAAGGAAAAGGTACAAGGGATGAATTCGCTATACTGAATCAACGATACCATCAACAGTCAGCATGGCAATGAACTACTTCAATCAGCCAGGTTTCACATTTTACTTTCACTCGATATAAAATTTTAATCGATCGAAAAGGAAATTTGGAAATTGAACCAGAGTGAAAATTTTGTGGTTCAGAACTCGATTTTGTCGATTTGCAAGTAATTTCAAATCGATTTTGTCATTCGTTGTGAAATAGTGGAAGATAGCAAACGTTTTTGAGCATGTAAGAATTGCATTTAAAACAAGCTGAATAGATTATTTGGCTAAAAATATATTTTAAACAAGGCTAAACATAAAAATAATGCACAGGAGGCAATATTTGTCAAATTCATGAAGCAGCACAATGATTTGGCAGGATTTGTCAAAGGGGACCGAGTTCTCACCGAAGCTTTGTGGGAAGGCTTAAAAACTGATATCAACAGTCATCGTCCACTACAAAAGGACGCGAGTGGATGGTAAGAAACTAGTAGAATTAAAAAAGAAGAAAAATTAAGAAGAAGCCGTGTGTTATTTTGTGCAAAGGTTTGAACGGACTGGAAGTCTTCTATAAGAAAGAAACTATCGCATAACAAGGCCGAATATGTATCAACTGGAGGGGGCAATTTAACAAGATTATGATTTCCACGGAAGATACAATTGCAAAAATTAGCAGAATTTACAGTGGTTGAGAAAATGAAATCGGATACCGAATATGACAACCACATTTTTAAAGAAGAAAAATCCGAACCTGAACCTACAATAACAGCAGGCATTATAAAATCTTTTCAATGCTTTATAATGCGACAAAAACCAAATTTTTTAGCAATTACATTTTTTTTTTAAATTCAGAATAATTTAACAACGCCTGAAATGACAGATATCAGCTGTTTTCAATTTCACAAAAGTGATTTCGAACAAAAATTCGGAGTTGCCAAATCGATCAAAATGTGGAACACTGCAAATAAATTCACTCGATTTTCAATTTCGATTCCGATTTCATTTCACTCGATTTCTGAACCTAGCAGAATATATTTGAAACATATGTTAAAGAGCAGTCGGGGCTAATTACCCGATCACATAAGAACTTCAGAGTTATGGAGCAACTACTTACGTGTGGTGTCAGTCTTTACATGATGACTTGTCAAAAGATACTGAACAAAAATGAAAAAGCAGTTTGATAGGGTCAAGCGTGATCTGTCAAAAAAAAAGTCCACAAAAAAAGCAAGCGGCGCGAAGGTGCTTGCTTTACTGACCGGTTTCTGTATCTATAGCAGTTGCAGCTCCTCACAAGCCGTATGTGCTGCTTAACCTTTACCCAGTACGTCAACGTTTCTTCTCGCTCGACTACTGTCGCGGGTCCAAACGGCACGGCCAGTTCCTCTTTTCTCACTTTGCGCACGAATCTCAATACTAACGCAGTTACGCGTAGAATTCTTTACAAGGTTGATTTGGGCTGCAGAAGACTCGTAATCTCTAACTTAATTGTTTGAGGCGTAATCAGTTTTCTAACAATTACTGGTTTTGAGGCTGCATTTGCATTTTCTTTGCGTCTTGCTGAGAAGTCCTCCTCTGGTTTTTTGAACGAATGCGGCCCTTCCCGCCATATGGTGATACCCATTAGCTGCACTGCCGAAATTCCTCTTGACGCTAGGTCCGCTGGATTATCGCCCGATGGCTCCCAATTAGCTCCTGTATAGCACGAAAGTCTTCAGTTCGAAAGGAATCTTGGTTATTCAATATAGCACTACCATGTATGCTCCAGTATGATTTGGTGGTGTCCTTGCTCCATTAGTTTGCACAAAAGATGTGCTGCACAAAACTTTAGTTTTGGTATTGAGACCATTTTCAAAGGCGCTAGTTTAGTTTTCGAAGCTACCAGAATACAGCTCGTCTCACTTTTGCTTGAGGCGTCGGAAAAGCCGTGAAGTTCTCTTTTGCTAGCTCGTTCGTACCCAACCACCGAGGTATACGGATCTGTGTCAAATGCCTTAACAGTTCGCAGAAAAATTTCTATTCAGGAACCATTACTAGAGGTATCTGCTCGTCCCATCGCACACCTGAGCTCCTCAAATCTTAGATGAAGATTTTAGAACGTACTATTACAGGTGCAAGATATCCATTCGGGTCATATAATTTTGCAATCCCGTTCACGACTGCTCACTTTCGAGCCTCCCACCTTGAACTGGATCTTTTCAGTTGCAGAGTTCCATACTAGGACCAGCATGGACTTATTGAAGCTGTTTAGAATTGTTATCATTATTAAATTAGTCATTTTTATATTTGTATGTTTTTTTGATTATTGTTGTTATTCATTGTTTGCTTTACTCACTGTACTTCACTTATGCATGAGTTGCGAGTGCGTAGTGGCTCGACCTCATAATTTTCAATGTGCAACGTTCTGGTTGACTGGGACTTCAACCGCAGCCAAGAGCAAATGGGTAAATCGAAAAAATATCTCTTCAACAATCGGTATTGCTAGACAGTATAAAAAATACTTCAATAGACAGTTCAAATATTCAGCAGTCAATGTAAGAAGTGCCATTTTCTCATAGGGAGACTATAAAGATTGGTCGTCATTTTGCGATATATTCATCGGTTCATGAACCTTATAGTGCAATCGATAATTATTCGTTTATATCATTTCCATCAATCAGTATTGCAAACGTCCAAACTTTACGCAAAATATCCGATGGAGCTGAGGAGGTGATTCGCGGACCTAATGCTCTTGAGTCAAATAATCGTGATCTTTGGTTAAATTATATATTGCTTACTAAATTAGATAGTGATACTAAGGAAGCATGGGCTGAAAACATCGGTTGGTGAAGCATTTTTACGATTAAGATATGATGCCCTCGAAGTCTGTCAGATTCGATCACATATCGCGAAAACAGAATCACCGTCATTATGCCCTAAATGCGGAAGCAACTCGTTATGTTTCAATTGCCTTCGTCGAGATCATACTGCAACAAAATGCCGTTTACTGTATTGAAACGGATGATCGCCCTTCTTCCTCATCGCATTCTAACTCATCCATAAAACCCAAGGCACACCAACCACTGCCTTCTTCGCCTGTTCCACCAATTGTCAATAGCCCCTCGATCGATATATATGGTTACTGTAAGCATACCCACAATATTGGTATGGGCCCAGGATATTCAAAGTAAATTAGTAAATTGCAGGGTAGTACTTGACTCCGGATCCTAAGTGTCATTTGTCGTTGAATCGTTTGCTCAAAAATAAGGGATTCATCGAAAGCACGCTAGAATTCTAATCTTAGAGGTATCACACACTGGAGCAGGTCACACACGAGGTTGAATCTCCTTGAAACTTTGCTCTCGTCACACACAAAATCATTTATTCATTGATGCTTTTGTCTTAAGCAAGTTAACTTCCAATTTATCGTCACAACCATTTAATCATGCATATTCAAAATTTGGACCTAGCAGATCCAATTGATGTTTTGAACGGTGCAGATAAACTCTGGTGTATCTTCAAGGGATACCAAGTTCAAGGTCCAGCCCAAAATACAACGTTCGGCTGAGCGGTAACTAGGGAGTTGCTTAATCAATTCTTGTATCTATTTCATCACTTCAATCTGCACTGGATGTCAATGTATTACTACAGCGTTTTTGGGAACTAAATGGCACTATCTAAAGATGACTCATTTAGAGATGTTGCAGCATAACAGCATTTCCGACGTACATTCTCGCTCGTCCGATGGTAGATACCAACTTAATCAAAAAAAAAAAAAAAAAAAAAAAAAAAAAAAAAAAAAAAAAAAAAAAAAAAAAAAAAAAAAAACTACAATGCGGCGATTTTTTTTTTTTTTTTTTTTTTTCTTTGGTTGTTGACATTCCCTCTAAATCTTAGGGTCATAGCTTGACATTTGCAGAAGTTACGTAGCCAAGAGTACATCTATCTCTGTGTGTGTTGGAGATTTTTTACAATCTTAGAATTGGATTTAAAATTAAACAGACTTAATGGTACGCGAACGTTGGAAAGGTGTTTCGGCAACGATTTCGACTTCGGCAGTTTCGTTTACCAGTTGCACGAACGGTTCAAAAGTGGTCGTGATTCAATCGAAGATGATAAACGCAGTGGCAGACCATCGACATCGAAAACCGACGAAAACATTGATGAAGTAAAAGAAATGTTGGTCAATAACCGCTAATTTACCATCAGAGAGATAGCGGAGGACTTGAACATTGAATATGGATCCGTCCAAGACATTTTATTTAATGATTTGGGTTTCCGTCGTGTAGCAGCAAAGTTGGTGCCAAAAGACCTCAATTTCATGCAAAAAAGTGACCGTGTTGACTTCGCAAAAGAGATGATTTGCGAGGCTGAATCCGATCCCACATTAATCAAAAGGATCATTACTGGAGCCGAGACGTGGGTTTATGAGTACGACAGGCAATCCAGACATCAGGCAAGTGAATGGCGTTCACCAAATGAGCCGAGACCAAAAAAACCACGTCGTTTTCGGTAAAAATAAGAAGGCAATGCTCACGGTTTTCATGGATTACAACGGTGTAGTGCATCATGAATATTTGCCAGAAGGCCAGACAGTAAACAAAGAGTATTATTTGGGCGTTATGAGACGTTTGCGTGAAGCAATCCGCCGAAAAAGACTAGAATTGTAGGTAGAAAACTCGTGGATTTTTCACCATGACAACGCACCGTCGCACAGTGCCATCATTATTCGTAATTTTTTGACGAAAAATGCAACAAATACCATCCAACAGCCACCGAACTCACCTGATTTGGCTCCCTGTGACTTCTTTCTATTCAATCGAGTTAAAAAATCACTACCGGGAACGCGTTTCAGCACCCGAGAGGAAGTAATGGAAAAATCGCAGGATGCACTGATGGATATACCGAAAACCGAATATAAAAAATGTTTCGAGGATTGGATCAAGAGCTGGCATAAGTGTGTTGTAGTCGATGGGGATTACTTTGAATATAGATTTAGATGAATAAACTTGTATTTTTAATTTTCTGAATAAATTCCCAAATTATTTTGATCAAGGTGGTATATTGTTCAAATGCCGTTTAAAAGCACGTCACCCCATTTCTGTAATGGGTAATTCACTTAGATTATTAGATATGTAGCCGAAGTTTATGCAGGAATACCTTCAACTGGGTCATATGGTTCACAATTCGCCAGCAAAAGTAGGAAACGGGATGAGACAGACGTTTGATCTTCAACATCATGCCGTTCTAAAACCTGATACTTCCACAACTAAATTACGGGTATTGTTTGATGGTTCCGCTAAAGATTTGGTTGGAGTTAGCCTACGATACCTTCAGAATAGGTATGTGTTTACATACAGCGGATGTGGTAAAGAAGTTTCGTCAAATTTGCGTTGATGATGAACATACAAACTTTCACTGAATTTCCAAGGAAATTTGTCATTTTCGCCTTCAAACAGTTACCTACGAAACTGCTTCGGCTCCATTTTTATCCGTTAGAGTATCGAATCAGAATGCTATCGACTACCAGGAACAATACCAAAATGCAGCGCGATTTTAAGTGAACGATGTCAACGACATAATGACAGGAGCAAATTCAATCGACAAACTCATCAGTTTGCAATCAGTATTAGTTGAGTTATTGGCGAACGCAAAACTGCAATTACGTAAGTGGAACTTAAATTGTTGGCTCTGCTCGCTTGTTTACCAAAGAATGACTGTTACTTTTCGTGGTTTCACACGGAGTGTTCGTTGACGAAGGTACTTGGAATGAGATGAAATCCAACATCAGATAAGTTTTAAATCCATTATCCTGAGTGCACTTCACCAACTCGAAGGAAATTATTATCTGAGATTTCTCGAATTTTTGATTCGTTAGGATTTTTAGCCCCGTTTGTAATATTATTCAAGATGTTTCGTTTTTAATGCATTTTTATTTAATTAATTAATTTACTCTTAAATACTAGAAAAAAAGTGCTTAAAAATTTGCTTAAATATTAAATTATATCTTTAGACGTTTAGAACAGTTCTTATCTAGTTACAACAATACAACTTAAGCTGAGCAAACATTTTTAAATAGCAAAAACTTAGTACATGGACTCTTTTAATTTTAATTTTATTATACAACTTAAAACTAAAAGCTTACAGACTACCTAGAAATAAATCTTAATCTAAGTATTTAACCTACCTACATCTAATACATTATAGCATATATAATACATGGGCCATGGCGTTTCTAAGAGGGCGCCATTTGAATTAAATCCGTACCATTTCCAGTTACTACCAACCTTCAAAAGATACGTGTATAAATTTGACAGCTGTCGGACGATTAGTTCTCGAGATATAGCGTTGTGAGTGAAGCAACTTTTGTTATTGTGAAAAAAAAAATGGATTCAAAGCAATTTCGTGTGTTGATTTATGATTGCTTTTTGATGACTGCAGCCGATGCAAAGAAATGGCTTGATAAGTGTTACCCGGACTCTGCACCAGCAGAACGAACCATTCGCAAGTGGATTGGAAAATTTAAAAGTGGTCATACAAGCACCGAAGATGATGCACGCAGTGGACGTCCAAAAGAGGCTGTTTCAGATGAAAACATCAAAAAAAAGTCCACAAAATGATTACGAATGACCGTAAAGTGAAGTTCATCGAGATAGCTGAGGCTCTGAAGATATCAGAAGAGCGTGTTGGATATATCATACACGAATATTTGGACATGCGAAAGCTCTGTTCAAAGGGGGTGCCGCGATTGCTCACAGTCAACCAAAAACAACAACGTGTTGATGATTCAGAGGAGTGTTTGAAGGACGAAATCGCAAAAAAACGGCCGCATTTGAAGAAAAAGAAAGTGCTGTTTCATCAAGACAACGCACCGTGTCACAAGTCGATAAAAACAATGGCAAAATTGAATGAATTCGGCTACGAATTGCTTCCCCACACACCGTATTCTCCAGATTTGGCCCCCAGCAATTGTTTCCTGTTCGCAGACCTCAAAAGAATGCTCGCCGGAGAGATTTAAGACCGATGAAGAAGTAATTGCCGAAACAGACGCCTATTTTGAGGCTAAACCGAAATCGTACTACAAAACTGATATCGAAATCGTTTCAGTCAGTGTATCGCCCTCGAAGGCAACTATATTGATAAATAAAGTTGAATTTTGCAAAAATTTTGTGTTTTACTATAAAACGGCACTGACTTTTCAGCCCATGTGTTACATACATAATATATATATACCTAATATATAGATATATAATTTTTATTTTAATTCGTGATGTATTAGAATAAGTACTTCATATACCATA
Organism: Volucella inanis; assembly: GCA_907269105.1. Classification (NCBI taxonomy): domain Eukaryota; kingdom Metazoa; phylum Arthropoda; class Insecta; order Diptera; family Syrphidae; genus Volucella; species Volucella inanis. The sequence continues at coordinate 29,227 of CAJSMH010000006.1, read as the reverse complement.
GGTATCACCATACACACACACCAAATCCGAACAAGACAGACTGTCAGACTTGCAAGACTTAGTCAGTCTTAATCGGACCATCGTGACACTAATTCGCTTTAATAAAATGTAATGTTTATATTTAATGAGTTGTGTTTTATTACAGTATATTACAATTGGTAACGAGGAGTTTGAAATACATAGTTATCAAGAAAAAAATAAAATAAATTAAGTTAAAATACGGAAAAAAGAACTGATAACTAGTATATTGTACGAAACCACGTAAATTCGGCATATAGTTAAACATAAAGTACAGTTAATTAATGTTGCCTAGAAATAACTCAAGTTCAGAAAGCGAAAGTGAAGAATTCGAAGACGCAACATCTGAGCAACATAGTAATATTAAAATAAAAACATCAATTTCAAACACACTGAGTAGCGGTATTATTACAAAATAAAATGTCATTAATGAGTGAATTGCCGAAGTACAACCACGAAATACATGAGTGGGGCATTTTCAAGTGTAAAATCGAACAATTCTTTATTAGGAACAAAATTAACGAAGCAGAACAAAAATAGTCTTTGCTTTTGATATCACTTCATGACTTTTGACAAACTTAATTCCTCCATCTACACCTGAACAGACAATGCCACATTAATAATAACACTGGATGCTCCTTTTAAGCCGGCTACCTCTGGATTTGCTGAGTGACGTTTTATTCATCGCACAAAGAAGAACGAGAGTCACTCCAATAGTGGGCAGAGAGAGTTAGAAGCTTAGCCACAAGATGCGATTTTGGAAGTCATTTGGACATGGTGCTCCGAGATAAATTTGTCAGGGGATTGGAGAAAAGCGCTGAAAAAGACAAATTATTTTTGGAGAGCCCAACGGATTCCATGCTTACACTAGAAAAAATCGCTTCAAATAGTTTAGGCAGTGAAATGCGTGAGAAAACAATATGTGACGGAGAAATTTGAAGGTACACGTTCGGCTATACAGATTACAAGGGAGAGGACAGACACGGAACAACACTGAGAGGCGACAACAATTTCAAAACAACTCAACAGACAACACGTCATTTGCAGGTAGTGGTAGACAACGCAGAGTTTGTGGGCACAGAAATCACTCAACGGAACAGTGCAGGTTTAAAAATTATATTTGTAAAGCGTGTAAGCAGAAAGGTCATCTTAAACAAATGTATAATTTAAGAAATCAAACAAAAAATTATAATTTCATTTGCGAGGGTAATGTATTGCCAAGTAGTAGTAACCATAATAGCAATTTAAATGATGGTGACGAAAATGAATTATAAATTTTCTATTTTAGAACTAACTTGAGTTTGAAGCCGATTACAGCCAGCGGTACTTTGAATGGAATTCCTTTGGAAATGGAAATACTGAAGGCTACTTTCGATAAATATTTTCCAAATTTAACACTGAAGAAGTTACAATGGAAGCACGCTAAATCTAATTGGCGTTCGTAAGTTTGATGTTTCTTCCAATAATGTTACAAGGTCCCTTGTAGTTTTCACAATCGAAAACGGAGGTACCTCTTTACTTGGTCGAAGTTGGATGCATGTTTTTAACGTAGGAATAAGAGAATTGCATTTTTTAGAAGTTGAAGACCATAAATTGCGGCACGTGTTAGCAAATTTGAAGGTGGACTGGGGTGTTTTAACAAATTTTTTAGGCCACGTAAGTTACCTTTTTCTCTAGAATATATACAAGGTCGAAAAGGAACTACAAAAATTAATAGATCTTAAGGTTTTAGAACCAGTTTCATATAGCGAGTGGGATACTCCTATCATATCAATACTTAAGAAAGATGGCTCAGTGAGAGAATTTGCGAGGACTACAAGATCACCATAAACCCAGAATTATTGGTGGACCAACATCCTTTTCGAAATATGGAGGAACCATTAGCACAGATTCATTAAGCCACTGAGTTTTCATAAATTGACCTGTCGATGGTATATCAGCAGCTTTTCCACAACAATAGGTCTATTGCGATACAAAAGATTGGTATACGGCATTGCCTTCGCACCCGCCATTTTCCAAAAAAAAAAAAAAAAACATTGTTAGGAATTTCTGGAGTGAAAGTATTCGTGGACGACATTCTCGTTTCCGCCAAGAATAGACAGAAACACTTTGAAAAATAAGAAATTGATTTTTTCAAAATTAAAGGACGCTGGTCTTAAAGTTGCCAAGGAAAGGTGCGAATTTTTGAAAACTTCCATTAATTATTGACAAAAATGGCCTACACAAAGACGATAAAAAGGTTGAAGCCACAATAAAGTCATCTCCACCTAATAATTCAGTATAGTTACAATCCTTTTTAGGAGTAGTAAACTTCTACAGGCAATTTATGTCAAATATAGCAACAGTAGCTGCACCATTATACGAACCGTATCTCGATAAATTTGAATGAGGACCCCCAAACACCAAAAGGTCTTTGATGAGGTGAAATCAAAATTATCGGCAAAAGTTTGTTTGGCGCATTTTGATCTTAACTTAGAATTAAAATTAATAGTTGATGCTAGTTCTGATGGTTTAGGAGCGGCTCTGGTGCAAGTTTACAAAAATAAAGTTGAGACCCATTTCATTCGTCTCAAAGAGATTATCTGCCACTGAGATGAAATACTCTCAAATAGAAAGAAAAGCATTAGCAATCATCGTTTTTGGTGTACACAAATTTCACCAATACTTCTTTGGTAACAGATTCACTCTATATTAATCAGATAAGTTTTTGTTTAAGTAGCAATGAAGATATATACATTCTTCAAACCTTAATGGACTTAGATTGTAAGACTTTTTCAAATGATATTAAAATTCCAAACCAAGAAAACCAATGCGAAACTAATTCTGGTGCAGATATTAGGCCAAGGAAAGATTGGTCAGCTGAACAAATAACAGATAGATATCCACTAAGATTTCGTTTGAATGCAAACAAATAAAGGCCTTTTATTTATTATACGAGTATATTATCATACAATCAATAAGCAAATTAATTGTTTTTTTATTATACATAAATAACATATATTGTTATTGAAATATAATCTTTGAAGTGATATAAATGAATTTATTATTGTTAATATACTTATGAAATAAAAATTTTCTACTAGATCATAAGCGAATTAGGGGCAGCATTGTGATGTTTTAGAATAAGTGATCATGTGTATAGGTATCACCACACACACACACCAAGCCCGAACAAGACAGATTGTCTTAATTAATTCGCTTTAAGAAAATGTAATGTATATATTGAATGAGTTGTGTTTTATTACAATATATTACATAATCAATTTTTTTTTTTTTTTGTTTTTATTATATTTTTTTCTTAAATCTAACTTACTCCTACTTAAATCTATGTAAGCCAGTCTTGGCTAAAAAAATTAGGCGACCCACGTTGCTTCACATGAAACTACCAAGTATTGGAAGAATTCGACGACGACGCATCCTCCTTCAAAAAGTCAGCAAAATTGTTGGTGCTGTTGAACAACATCCCTCATGTCGCGACTCCCTACCTACCTACTGGACCGGAGATGCTCCGCACTGCCGTGTGCGACGTCTCTGTCGTAGTTGAGTCGCCTGTCCGCAGCATTTAGTGCAACGTGGCGACACCGCCAGTTTGTCCTAGATTATTTACCTTTATCTAGGTAGAGGAATGCTTCTGGAGGAATAAGGCCATCAAAGCTAACTCTTTCGTGATACATTAATTAGGGTAATAAGCCCCGGAGATCAGGTTGTTCGATGAAGTGATTGCTCTTGCAATGTGCCTTCGAGTCAACTTAATGAGGAAATTTTCCGCTTTTATTAAGTTCGCCCTATTTCTGGAGCTCTTCCTTCGAAATTAACGGTGGTAGTACCATTTCATTTGTGATGAAGTTATTTGCCATTTTCTTGTCACTGAACTAGGTGAAACCCGAGTTCTCAAATCGCCAATTCACTATTTCATTTCGAAGGTAGAAATTGTGCACAAGGACTCGATTATCCAGATTGTGGTTAGGACCAATGATAACACTCGCCTTATACACTTCCTCCAAAACACATAGTAAAAACTCATTTGCAAAAAACTCCAAAATTCCGCGTTGAAGCTAATAAAATTCTTCCTGACGAAAGAAGATTTAAGGTACTTGAGGTGCAAAATATTTTCAAGATGACCCTGGTACTGGAATACTATAGTGACATCCACTTTCAAAGGCCAATCGAACATGAAATTAACACCAGAAGACGTGATACGGTGCCTTATCTTAAAAGTGCCCTGTAACTACAATAACTATGGTAAGAGGCAGCTCAAATATAGCGTTCCCACAGTATTAAATGAATTACCTTCTGATCTTAAAAATATTGTAAATTTTTTTCCACAAAATCAAATTTAAAATAGATGAATTCATAAAAAAAAAATCATTAAATCATGTACACAAAACTTAGCTTGCTCATTTTAGTTTAAACTTTTGAAAAGCAACCTTCTGCAGAAATGCCATTAAGGCTTCGCAGAAAATTATAAAAATTGTTAAAAAACTTTCATGCAACACAAAGAAGTTGTCATCATCAAGAGCCTTATTTGGATTTACGCCTGCTGCTACAAGTATTTGCTCATTGTTCGCCGTTCTGGCGTTTTTAAGACATGGAAGGTCGTTTTCATTACTTCTCCGAAATATTTTATTTATTTGCGGGAACATGTTCGGGTTGATGGGGTTTACATCCCGAATTTTATTGTTCCCATACAAACTTAGAGTTTCTGTAATTTCCTTTTATTAATGTTTGGAGGTTTTTAATCGACGACTTCAATGTCATGATCTCCGGGTTATATCTGTCAGTAAACAGTCTGTACAAGGTTTTTAGCCTTGACAGCAGTCTACATTTATGTCGGTGCAGTGCGTCAATAGTTGCGTTGTGGAATCAGTCTTCGTCGTCAGTGTGTTGATACCGAGGTATCGTTTGATTGTCTCGTCCATTAGTTTCAGAAACCTGTCAATCTCCTCGTTTAACAGATTTCGGTTGGACGGTGGATAGAGCGAATTCAAGGAGACTTCCTGTGTCAGCATTCTTGAGAAGCGTGTCCAACGCACCTTTTTATAATTGTAGGAATGGCTTTGAACAAACTCTTCTAATTTCGCAGTTTCATTGGGAATAGTTATTTCGGTGCTGAGATCACAATCGTCACTGTCATACACCAAAGTGTGTAGACAGTTTGTAGTTTGTTGGTTAGTGCACGTCAGTTGTATTCGTGAGTCGAACATCAGGAGATCCAAAAAGGACCCGTGTTTGGGAAACGAAGGACTATCCGTTGCTTTAAAGCCGAGTCGATACATCATAGTGTACTGACCCCACCAATTTAATAGTAGTTTCTCTCTAGTATTTTGTATATTATTTCCCCAATCATTATTCTTCGCGTTGAAATCTCCACCGATATAAAACAGTTGTCTCCCAATTCCAGCCTCAGGAAATGAATAAGTGTCTCGAGCTCTAAGATGAATAAGGTGGATTGAGTAACCTCAGGTGCATAGACAGACACCATGTACAACTGCTTTCCACTACGTAGAAGGATATACACGATGCATGTTTCTAGCACCTACTCTTTTAAATCATATTCCTTTTCTTACAAAGATCACAACGCCTCCTCCCCAAATGAAGGTGGGTCGGTTCCTCTGTACTATTTTGTATCTTCTTTGCCTCATTTTGTGTCTTTTAGTAGGCTTAGTTTCACTAAACAAAAGCACAACAGGGACTTGGTATTTAAGCAACTTAAATAATGCGGCTCGTCGTTCGAACCTAATCAGTGATTTAACATTCACTGCAAGCATCTTCAGGGTTTGCTCCGCCACGTGCGTACCCATAACGACAAAAGGTGCATTAGGCCAGGAAGCACCGCGTATATAACTGTTAAGTTATATGGCGAGCTGAGTCATCTGCCCCCGAAAAGAGAGCAAGATAGCTAGCATGTCAGGTACTGTTCTACTGTACTGTACCCTCGCTTGCTGTACTATATATCCCCTACCTGCCGCCATTTGGGCGTAGGTAACTTGATTAGTAACGACTGGTGTTTGGATATGCACGAGTGGATGTTTAATTTCCGACTTTTGGTGCCGAGCCAGATTTACTCTTTTGATGTACTGAAATTTGGGACAACCCCGATAATTTGCGGTGTGTCCCGTGTTCCTACAAGAGAGTTGGTTTTTTTTTCAACGTTCCGTTATTACCTAAAGCGTAATCCTGACTTGTGGTTCTTTCCACACTTCACACATCGAGGCTGGATTTCGCAGTTCGACGCAACGTGCCCGAACCTTTGGCAGCAAACACATTGATAGATGTTTTAGCTCCTCTTTAATTTTTCCCAGTGTACAACCTGTGTAGTCTAGGATTTTGATGCTCCTTAGACCATCCAGTTTGCTGTTGGGACTTAGCTGGACCAGGAAAAACGGTAATTTTCGATTCTCTCTTTTGGCTCTAGCCGTGGCAAATGACTTGACCCCTACGAATTTGAGCCCTTCGCACTCTATCGGCGATGCAAGGAGATCCTCTGGATCAGTCAACTGTTCTAACCCCTTAAAGCATTGTCTGCAGCTTCTCCCCCTTCGGGGTGTAGGAGAAGAATTCCGTCGTCGAATCCTTTAATAAACTTTTAATTTTGTGGAAGCGCTCCACCGTGTTACAGTGGATCGCGAGCCTATCTAAGCTAAGTGTTTTAATATAAAAATTATTGCCTATGACCGACTTACATAGTTCTTTTGTTTCCCTTAGTTTCATCTTAAATTTATTTATAGGAACCCTTTGTTTTGAAATTTGTTATTTCTGCTGCTGTGGTTTTTATTGCTACTGATTTTGTTTTGGTTCTGCTGTTTCTTTTGCCGTTGTTGTGGCTGCTGTTGTTTTAGCTGTTGCCTTTGTAATGGCTGCTCTTGTTGTTGCTGCTGATATTTCTTAAGTTTTTGTGGGTGTTGTTGTAGCACAAGTGCTATTGTTAGGTCTGTTTTTGAATTAGCTGCGTCTGCTGTTGCTGTTGGGATTGCTCTTGCTCTTTCCTCTTTGTTCTTACAATTTGCTTTTTTTATACGGCCAGTACTCTTTGTTGTAGCATTTTAATTCTGCTGCTTATTGACTCAATTTCTTTCTCTTCATCTTCCGATTCGGTTGGCGGCAAGGAAGCGAAGCTGTTCTCTCTCGGATGGTGGTGAACATTTGAGACAAATGGGTTTTTCGGGACGATTAATTGCTGCTATTGATGACGTTGAGTGCACGCCTTCCCTCACTTCACCAAGCAGCTTTATAATGGAAGTTGGTTGGGTGGGACGCTGTACCAAGGTAGAATTTGGCCTTACCTTAGTCCTTCTCTTCGCCTTTGGTTCTGCCACTACTAGGGTTTGGCTTGAACCACTGGACTACTCTCCACAATCTATCGCGTGATGTTACAGTACACCACACTAGTAATACTTTAATTACTTATTTGTTTTCTTTTTTTAAATAAGAATTTAAAAAAAAGCAGTGTGTTAACTATGCAAATTGGAGCCTATATAGATTTCGTCAAATGTCTTACTTAAGCGAATAACTTCTCAATTACTAGCCGAAACATATCTAATCTCCGCGGAGGTCTATGAACGACTGTATTCAAGATGTTGTTTCAGGAATTGTGGTCATCGGAACTTAACCCTTACCTTTGGGGTTAGCTGACCGATGGATACTCTATCAAAGTCAATTTGAGTGCCTTGAACAGATACAAGTGCAGCGACATGCATTCGCTTCACAAGAGGAAGTTGAACTTCATTGGTTTTCTGACGCTTCGTCGCAAGCTTACGCGGCTGCAGTGCACGCGCGTTCTCGGTGGAAACCAATATCAGGTCGTTTTAATTGCAGCTAAAACAAAGGTGGCGCCTTTCAAACTGGTATCCATTCCACGTCTTGAGCTTTATGGAGCCCTTCTTTTATCTCGATTAATAACCATAACTAAATTGAAGGTATTTTCTTGGTGTGATTCGCAAATCATTCTTCACTGGTTATCGTCTTCACCTCCGCACAGCAGCTATTATTAAGAAGATTCCACTATATGCATGGCATCATATCGTCTTAGAATCTAATCCTGCTGATTGTACGCCTCGTGGTGTGCTACCCTCACACCTCAGTAATCATCATCTGTGGTGAAGCGGCCCTTCATTTCTGGCCATTTCATTTGGCCAGCATGGCATTTTATAACATCCTTAGCTCCACAATTTGGCGGATTATTGGGGACTGACGTCAGATCGGGAAAGCTTCATCTGCAGAGGATTTAAAGAGCTATATACATCCAAGAGCAGATGGGTTAGTTGAATGAATAGAAGGTGCCATATTTCTGGAGCACCGAGAATCGAGAGGGCAGAAAGACCCGTGTACATATAATAAAACAAATAAATAATTGTAGTTTAACTTAACTTAACTTAACTTTTATTAGGGGCGGCGATCTCTTTTGGATTGTATCTTACTTATTTTCTTTCGTCCGAACACTCCAACTACATTCACAACGAGTTTCCTTTCTTATTCACGGTTTTTTTTTTTTTGCAACCAAATTTACTAGGAAGAAACACTGCTATTTGTTGGTTCCACAGAGAAATCTAGCTTTAGGGGAAATAGTTAGGCAAAACTAGGTTCAACAACTTCCATAAATTCGCTCAGTGGAGTTCACAGTTATTACTGGAAGTGAGAGCGAACCCCGAGACTGAAGAATTTAGTGTGAATGTGTAAAATGAAATGATTGAAAGGCATAATCTGACGGGTACACACACTAGCGTTGGGTCCGCTAGAGTCAAATGAATGTGTGAGTGAACGTGTATGCGAATCTGGGGAGAGTTGTGGAACGAAGAAAATTTGGAAGGCGCTTCAGTGATGACCAGTAATTAAAGAGGGTCAACTAAATTTGTATTTTGCGCGATTTTAGAGACGCTTATTTAGTTTTGAGAAGAAAAAAGAGAAAAGACAAGAAAAAGAATACAGAGGCGGAAGTAACAGGACTTCGACTGTGCCAGAAAGAGGCACAACACCGCCAGGATAAAAGCTAAGTATACTGCTACAGTGTAGTGCAGTGAAGCGTAGTGCAGAGAAATCATTTTCTTTTATTTTTGAAATTGAGACTCCGGTGCGCCGCCCGTAAGTTATTTCTACCTTAGTGGAAATAAGTAAAAAAAATATGTATTTTGCTTGCACCTAAACGCACTTGCTTTATTTAATATATTATATTCTTAAGACTAACTTCAATATGATATGATTCTGTGTGGCTTTAATGTAATTATCAGTTGTTTGTTGTAAGTTATTATTTTAGGATAAATGCATGTTTATGTTTATCTACTGATAATGCAACCGTCGATAAGTGCATTTGCGTTTCAGCATTGATACAGCATCCGATGATAAGCATGGATTATTTTGGTGTGTACAAGGTTCCTTAACTCGTGCGCAAAATTTTCTTAAATAGACGAGACACGCGACCCTGTGAAAATAGAGTAGTAACGAGTGTACCGCTAAAATAAATCGTCGAGCTCCAACAAAGCTTCTATATGTCTTCAGTTTTTTTTTTTTTTTTTTTTTGCTCGTGAAGATTCCTCGTGATTCCTAGGAAAAATCACGTAACACCCTTTTTGTTATACTCAAGTTTAGCTGATCAACGTGCTATCTGGACATCTGGACGAGCCTATATCTGGGATAGGTTGATTTCAGAGAAGTTATATCGGAATTTAATGAGCTTATCATACGCTACTGTTCCCGTTCTACAGCCGAAAAGCAGGGATGTGAATCCGGGAACGAATATGAAAGGCATGGAAAAGTTTTCGTGTTTTGAGATATTTCATGAGCTGGGGTTTCTCAGCGTTTCCATGACATTGAAAAGAAGGGACGTAATTGCAATGGGTCTGTAGGAGGAGGGAGAAAAAAGAAAAATACTGTGTTGCACCTGCTCGGAAAAAGTCCTAAAGAATAGGATTGATGAAAAAGCTTACGCAATGGTTTTAACACTGTGGAATAACACATCAAGATCGGCGAATTTATGTATGTCAAAATCTTTAAGTACTCTTGCTACTACATGAAGGCAAAAGTGGATTTCGCACCATTGCAGATTCGACGCACTCAAGTGTACACTTGGTTCTTGTAGGACCGTAAAAATATTTCTCTAATCCTGACAGCCTCTTTACAGTTCGAGTCGCACCATGCCTTTTCTTTTGATTTGATACTCCTCATCAGATGAGGGATAAAGGATCTTTTTCCAAATAGAATGGCGTTGGAAAAAAAAGTTGGTTTTTTGAGTAAAACGCTTTTTTTTTTTTTTATTGTAAACTAGAGTGTACACTTCCGAGTGCACTATGTATTGACCGAATGAAAGGAAAGTAGGAAGTATGGCATGTAAATCGAAAAAAGAAACATTTTGACGTGACTGACTTCGACGAACATATTTATATACAATATCAAGTGAAGAAGTGCTTTTCATCAGTAAGGAGAAAATAGAATTGCTGGCAAGTCAGCACTGCAAACAAACGGACACAACTTATATAATGAAAGAAGACTAAAGGGTTAATTTGTGAGAATGCTCCAAAAACGCCATTAATAAAACGAAAGATGCGCAAAATATGAAATGAAAAATACAAAATTTTTGTTCGGTATTTCAAAAGGTTAGTCGGCATGTGTAAATATAGAAATGGTGATGAAACGGTAATATAGGGTCTTCTAATAACGACTTGCCAATTTTTTTTTGAAATAAAAGGCATTTGAGATATTTCAAAAACTTTATTATTGGCTTGAAGTACAATCAAAACATTTATGAATGGAACTCGACTTCGTCCATATGGCCACTGCGGGCACGTTTGCAGCGGTCGATTCGTTGGACCCAATTTTCAACAACTCGGCCACACATTGCGGCCGAAACGGCCGCTATTTCACGTTCAATGTTTGCTCTGAGCGTCAACGTCGTGGGAGTGTTGGCATAAGCCAATGACTTAACGTTGCCTCACAGAAAATAGTCAGCCGGCGTTAAATCGCACGAACGAAGCGGCCAATATGGCAATACGGCTCACCGTACTTACTCTTCAATAAATCTATTGCAGCGTGTGCTGTGTGGCTTGTGGCACCATCCTGTTGAAACCACATGTCGTCCAAGTCCATATCTTCCAATTCGGGCCAAAAATAATCGGTGATTATGGCGCGATAACGCTGACCATTTACAGTAACGTGACGATCGTTATCGTCGACGATAAAATATGGCTCAATAACGCCGCCGGCATGCAAACCGCACCAAACAGTTATATTTTGTGGATGAAGTGGTGATTCATGAGACACATGTGGATTTTCACCCGACCAATAACGAATATTTTGCTTATTGACGAACCCAATGAGCCAAAAATGAGCTTTGTCTCTGAAGATGATTTTGCGACTCCGTATATCTGTATAAAATCTTTATAATTTGCAGACGTTGCTCGTTAGTGTACTTTACCATGATGAAAATGTTGAATTTACTGAATAAATTGACACTAAAAGTTTGATGATCAGTGAAAGAGTGCGTTCACAAATTAAATTCAAAATTGTCAAGTCTCTATTGGAAAACCCTATATAAAAATAGCGGTAAAGAAACAGGCATTTTGAGTGTATAGGGAAATCAAAAATCCCGAAAGATTCTTTTAGTAGATAGATAAAACTAGGTGTATTGACCGAAGAGAATTATGTAAACGTATTGGGTATATATTTAAATTCGTGCGGTTTTTTTCCAAAATTTGAACGTTTATTTAAGAAAAACATGTACAATAGTATTATTCAAAGTATTGCCCATTTGAAGCTATGACTTTTTCCCATCTTTCTGACAAGATGCGCCGGCTTGGCAGCCAAGAATGAATCAAGCCAATTTTTGATATTCTGCTCTGATGTGAACCGTATTTCAGTGAGGGCGTTCTACATCGACCGGAACAAATGGTAGTCAGAAGGGGCAAGGTCTGAGCTATAAGGCGGGTGGGGTAAGACTTCCCATCCACTGTTTTCCAAATAGTTCTTAACCGGAATAGCAACGTGGGGCCAAGCGTTGTCATGATGGAAAATTATTGCCTCGTGTCTGGTCACATATTCCGGGCGTTTTTCGGTTACTGCTCTCTTCAAACGGATTAATTGTGTTCGGTAGCGTTGTCCAGTGATGGTTTCACCCGGTTTAGCAGCTCATAATACAGCACACCCATCTGATCCCACCAAACGCAGAGCATTACCTTTGCGCCATGTATATTCGGCTTTGCCGTTGATTTGGCTGGTTGGACAGGTTTTTTGCGCTTGGGGTTATCGTAATGGATCCATTTTTCATCACCAGTAACAATCCGATGCAAAAATGACTTCCTTTGGTGGCGTTCCAGCAGCATTTCGGACATGCAAAACCGCCTTTCGACGTCTCTCGGCTTGAATTCATGTGGAACCCAATTTCCTTGCTTTTGAATATATCCAGCTGCTTTTAAACGTTTTGTTGTGTTTTGTTGTTGTGTTTGGCAACAATCTTCATAGAGTAATGCTTCCAGTTCTTCATCTTCAAACTTTTTTTGCTGCCCAGGACGATCATCGTCTTACAAGCAAAAATCACCACTTTTAAATCGTGCAAACCACTTTTGGCACGTTCGCTCAGCTAGCGCATGTTCATCATAAACTTCCACCAAAATACGATGACTTTCGGCAGCAGTTTTCTTCATATTAAAGTAATAAAGAAGAACTCCCCGTAAAAACACTTTTTCAGGCACAAAGTTCGACATATTTGAGTTAAAAAAAATTATTGTTGTTCACGCTTCAAATGAATGATATATACTGAAATAACGTACAATGATAGTAGCTTTCCAACGCATAATCCAATGGAATAATAACAATGGAATAATACAATTTACGCCATCTCTTATCAAACCGAATTAAGTTATAGACCCAATATGTTTAGATATATGTTTAGAATCCAAGCAATACAAAACATTCACTAATTGACAAACGTCAGTGCGGATGTCAGCAGTCAGTCAGCATGCGTATTCGATCAAATATGCTCAACACATGATAAGTGTGGTTTTTAAAACCAAAGACAAAGCTGAGTAACAAGATTTTATGAAAGCACTGCAGTAAAAACAAAATCATCAATTAGTAGCCGAACTGGACCGCAGCATACAGCAGCTTAGCTAGTATAAGAAGCACATGTACAACTCCAGCAACAAGAAAAACGCGAAAAGAGGGAATGAATTATAATAGTCTATATTTAATGGGCAAGGGGACGTGACCACAAACCCTTTTCTCAATTATGTAGAATAATAATACCTCGGTCAAATAGGATACCCATAATTTAAAAAAATGCACTCCTATGGAATACAGAGCTTTCCAGCAAAGCCTTTTGATTATTATTGAAAATAACATCTTCAGAATTTATGCGTGTATGGGAACAAGTAGGGTATCATTGAACTCGTAATTATGAGTACTTTTGTTTCAAACAAATATTACCCTAAAATAAATGTGTTAAAAGTTATTGAAGATTAAAATGTTTTTTTTTTTAACCTAAAATTCATAAAGTTAAACAGAAGGGGTATTTTTTTTAATAAAGCCATATAAAGTTAACTAGTTATTTACTTTATTTTATTTATTTATTTATTTATTTATTACAATATAAATATAATAAGAGGAAAGCACTTTTTCCATTTAAGTAACAAGAGACAAATAAATTACAAAAATTACCCATAGACAAAATTACAAAGTTAGTTATTATTTGAAGACAATAACCACCTAACCGTCGTTGTTTAAATCTTATCTCATAAGATAAGTAAACATTTTAATTTTTTAGACAAAGGAAATTTCAACAGTTTATACTAACTCGTAACTAGAGGTAGCGTTGTTAGCCCTTCACTTCCATTATTTTACGAAGGCACAATCAAGCAATTTTAAGCAAAGATAATTTAAAATGTATATACATAGGTTGATTTGAATGAACATAATAAAAAGATATAGCTAAATGTGAAAATGTCATACCCTTTGCCCATACAGCCCAATCGTTTTTCAGTCTCTCTTTGCAGAAGACACTCCAAAAGATTTCTTAACTCCTGGCTGAATGATTCCGGAAATTCAATATTCTGAAACAAAAATTAATAATACGAATTTGATAATTAAATTTTTTCCAAAATATTTTAAAATACAAAAAAAAAAAAAAAACATTTTTGTGAAATATGAAATGTTAAAATAAAATTGAGTACATGTTGTTATATTTAGGGAATACCGGATGGAATCTTTAATATAGCGAAATCCAAAATATCGTACTACGAAACATGGTCTTTATTGTTGACGTGCTCAATCTATAAAACTGAAAGGCAGCCAAATATATGCACATATAAAAAATTGAACTTGTATACCATATATGTAAATAACAAATATATTTAAATGACTTGTATATTTTCATGAATAATGCGTGAAAGGTTAAGTCAAAGATAACAAAAACATGTATTATAAATAAAACGACTAAGTTTCAACATCATCGTTTCGCACAATTGATGCAGTAGTTGAATAGGCTTAGGAGTTCTAGATACATCGGCGTATTAAATTTTACAAGCTACAACTTAGAAGAGAAAATTACTGCAAACACGATTGAGGTATACTTCACTAAGGAAAGGCGCTTGAAAGTCGTAACTTGGAAGTTTCTCATATGTGACCGAGTATCGTTGAAAAGAAAAGCCTGAAACAGATATGTAGTAAGACCTGCACAAGAAAACATGTTTTTGTTTACAAGCGATCACACGTGTTTACTGCGGTACATGTGTTGTTGCAACACATGCCGCAAGACCGGGGTAATTAAATACAAAGCATCATCATCAAAGCAGAATTGGAAATACCAACCAGATCCATGTCTAGGTTGATTTCGGTCCACGGGTTATCTTCTAACTCTTCAACTTAAAAAAAATAGGCCGGAAAGATGGAAGTGACTTTTGCAGTGGTACGGGGATAATGGCCATGAAAACATTCTGTTTACGGATGAGAACATTTTTACCGTGGAGGAAATTTCCAACAAACAAAAGTTAATCCAAGGGTTCTATGTGGACATCATGCCGGTTCCGTAAAGGTTTGCTGGGGGATACCTCACCATGGTGTCACATCCCTCCATTTGTGTGAAAAAGGTGTAAAAACTGGTACAAAGGCTTACCAAGAAGATGTTGAAAGGTTTGAATAATACCCTTTTTAATGGATACAAATCGATCTTCCAACATTACTCTGCTCCAGCGCACAAAGCCAAAATCACGAAGGAGTGGCTCAGAGTCAATATTCCTGAATTTATAGCGGAAGAAGATTTTCCATCGCGGAGTCCAGATCTAAATCCACTGGATTATGGTTTGTGGACAGAATTAGAAAACATGTCCTGCAAGACTTGGAAATCCAATTGGGTATTCTAGTCTACAAATTTGAAAAATCAAAAAATTTTTTTTTCACATTTCCCAAGTTGCCTTTAAAAGGAATTTTCACTATTTCAATTATTTTTATGAGTTACAGCCATTTTTGTTTGCTCCGGTCTAAGCAGACTCACAACTTTAAACGTGTTTTTCTCAAAACTAGTTTTTCGAGTTGGCGTGCACGATATTTACCAATTTATTTAAAATTGAACATTTTTTGAACACACCACTATCGCCTCAAGCAAGCTCAGATCAAAATTTTTAATTTTACTATTTTTAAAAAAATTCGGAATTGTTAAAAAAAAAAAAGAATCAAAAAAAAAATTTTTTTTTTCAAACGGCCGCCATTTAGTGAAAAATTTTTCTTTTTATTTTTCCAAAGTTTGGGCTATAGCGGCATCTATACCAATTAAAAATCCGTTAGGCATTTTTGTTTCAGATGACCAGAAGGGTTAAAATCATGTACCCCAGCACACCGTTTTTTTTTTTGACTCCCCACTTTGCCAGCTCATAATTTTGTGAATTTAGAGTTTTTTTTTCGGTTAATTTTTCATGTAATCTTAAAATATCATATTTAGCATATATAGGGTGATTCATCGTGAGATTTGATTTTTAATAGGCTTTTTTTGACAGATCACGCGTGAATCCTATCAAATTGCTTTGCCATTTTTGTTCAGTATCGTTTGGCAAATCATCATGGAAAGACTCACACCACAACAGCGTCTTGAAATTGTTTAGCTGTATAACGAAAATCAGCGTTCTGTTAGAAAAGTTTTTCATGTTATTCCAGGAACTTAAGGTGCGCATAATCGACCTACTGAAACCTCTATTTGCCAATACCATTCACAAATTTGAGTCCCAGTTTATATTAGTGGATGATGCTCGACCAGTTAGAAAACATCCAGCACATAGTAAAGAGACTATAGCAGCTGTGGCTAAGAGTGTACGCGAAGATCTTGACCAATCGATTCTTCGTCGTTTTCAGCAGCTTGGCGTATGTGACAACTTGGCGTATTTTACGTGAGGATCTCGGCCTAAAAGCGTACAAAATTCAACTTGTGCAAGAATTGAAGCTAGGCGACTTGAATTTGCGTCATATTTTCTGTAAATGGGCTCTGGAAAAAAACTCAATGAAAATCCGGTGTTTTATTAGTGACAAAGCCCATTTCTGGCTCAATGAATACGTTAATAAACAAAATTGCCGTATTTGGGCTGATGAGCAATCCGAAGAGTACCAAGAGCTACCATTACATCCATTAAAAACAACGGTATGGTGTGGTTTATGGGCTGGTGGAAACATTGGTCCATATTTCTTCAAAAATGAGGCAAATCAGAATCTAATCAAGTCACAAGTCACCCAAAATTGGACCTTCCGAATGAATCACCTCAGACGTAGTCGTGGCCAACATTTGCATGATATTGTATCATTTTCAAAAAATAAATGCCATAAATTGCTCTTTTAACCGATAATATTGAATTTCAAATTTATGTATTTTATTTTACAATATAAATCAAACCTCATAATGAATCACCTTTTATATATATGTATATATATATACATATATATGCAAATTAATATAAATTAATTAATACTTATTTATTAAATTATGTTATTATTTTTAATTTAAATTATTAATAATAATTATATAATATAATGTTTTAGTATATAATTTATTGTATCTTATACATCAGAATATATTAAATAAAAAATAATTAAAATTATTTATCTCGATTTTAAAAAGATTTAATAAATGCCTAATTAAA
This sequence comes from Volucella inanis, assembly GCA_907269105.1. NCBI lineage: Eukaryota > Metazoa > Arthropoda > Insecta > Diptera > Syrphidae > Volucella > Volucella inanis. Next base: position 12,107 of record CAJSMH010000006.1, on the reverse strand, counting down.
GGGCACACCTAATATGGACGCCAAAAAAAGGTAATTTTCGGGAATTTAAAAACAAACTTCTGCATTAAATGTTTTAAAATTTGGGAGATATATTTCTACATAAATGAATGAATAATTTTTTCAAAGGAAAAAATTAGATTTTAAATGTTAATCGGTATGTCCCAAGTCACAAAAAGAGTTCCTCCACTGCTGCAGTTACTGCAGCCTTCACCGTGGCTGAAATCAAAAAAAGATCATTAAACTTGATGGCATTGCCTTCTTCATCCACGATTGTGAAAAAAAAAATTTAACGAAATGGCAGAGTTTTGAAATAAATTTTTGGACCGCCAAAATTACATTTTTCATATAATATATTCTAAAAACTGGAGAGTTATTGTATAGAGAAACATATATAAAATAAGCAAAATCAATAAAAAAATAAAAATAAAAAATCAGCTATCGGATGATTTGTTTTTGAGTTGCAACTTCGAGAAAAACGTGTTTAAAAATAAAATGATTGATTTCTGACCACTGTGCGGCTACTCTTTACAAGACTGTGACTCAAAAACCATTTAAGATATACATTTGAAATTTGAATATGCTATTTTCAAAAGGAAAGAATATCGAAATATGAATCGATTGTTTTTAAAAATTTCACACTAGGTGTCCCCCTTAACATAACGTTTTACTAAGCATTTTTTTGCTATGAGGTTATAAATAAAAAATGATTTTATGTGGTTTTAGATAATTTTAATTTTATGTGTGCACTAAAATAGTTATAACAGGTGCTTAAAGTGTCCTGCTTGGTTTTGGCCGCATGCTAGAGCCCATTTTGGATTACAATACGAAAGTTTTTTGATGCTAACTGCTGCCTCACTTTTAATGACGCTTCGAGAATACCCTCTTCCAATTCACTTAAAAGTTGCTATTTCAGTCGAATAACCAAGTTCTATGATTTAAATAATAGTTCTGTGGTAAATCATTTGCAAAAATTCAGCCTAGGTATTAGTTTGAAGGTACCGATTAACTTGTTTCCAATTACACCAGCCTACATATTGACGCCGACTTTGTATTGAAATTCGAGGTGTGTTCACAAAATAAGTCGACTTTTGAAATTGCACGGAAAACTTTATCGGTTATCGATTTTTCTGTGTTTGTACAAATGTCCCCAACATATGTTCACAGTTTCAAGCATTTATATATCATACTTAATATGTTTTTAACAGATGGAAAGGTTAGACGTGTTTTGTCGTACTCGGCTATTTTCATTTAAAATAAAAAATGGAATCAAGAGCTCTTAGACCCTTGAAATGTTGACAGTAGCATACGGTGAGTCTGCTCGATGTAAAAAAAAAAAATGTTTACAAGTGGTACAAGCTCTTCCAAGATGGTCGAGTAAATGCCAATGACGAACTTCGCTCTGGACGCCACAGCACATCAACAAAAGAGGACAACGTCGAAACTATGAAGAAATTTGTTTAGAAAAATCGTCGATTTACCATAAGAGAAGTTGCTGAGGATGTTAGCATATCGTTCGGCTCGTGTCACGCACACTTTATAGATGTACTGGGCTGAGACGTGTGTCAGCGCAGTTTGTTCTAAAACTTCTTAATTTTGATCAGAAGAACTGTCGCATGGGCATCACTCAGGAGCTCTATAATGACGTCAATGATAATCCTGACTTGCTCAAAATGGTCATAACTAATGACGAAACATGGGTATATAGTTATGACATCAAAACCAAAGCTCAATTGTCCCAATGGAAGAAACCAGGAGAGTCAAGACCAAAATAGCCGGAAGAGCTCAAGGCTATACCAAAAAGTTTTCGAGGATTAGAAAAAGCGTTGGCACAAGTGTATTTACATCTAAGGGGGATTACTTTGAAATGGACAATATATATTTTGATGAATAAATAAATATTTTTTCTTATAAAAATATAAAATCACCTTACTTATTAAAGTGTTTTCAATACGCGAAAGAAATTATTTGCTTTTTTTTGTGCTTTGCGGACACTGGAATATAAGGATAGAGTCAAACTTAAAATATACATCTTTTCATTGAAGAAGGCTATACTTAGGCCTTATAAATACATAAATACATATTTGTATAAATCGTTTCAATATGTCCAGTATCTGAATCAGAACACCCAAATTCGTCCAATAGTTTACTCTTGAACGTTCCGGTATTCAAGATAAAGTTGCCAAATTTCCTTCTTTAATAATTTTTGAAATACAATATGTATGGTTCTTTTTTGTAAATAATCGTAAAAAGTAACACTGATAGTTGAATAAAGTCTCCAAGTTACAACCAAGAACCTGGGGAGCATCCGAAGAAATATAATAAAATATTCAGTGATTGAATACAAATCGGGAAATTTAGTTGTTAGCAACCTTTAGTTTTGGAAGCATTATGCCTCAGGATCGGCAGGTAGTTAACTTTAGGTATTGCCTCCCTTACCATGCCAGTATGAAAAATAATGTACAATTGAATCAATTAAATATTATAATATATATTAGGTGCGCAACAACGTTATTGCTGTTTTTTTATGAAAACGCAACTTTATTGTGAAATTGTAATCGAATACCGTTACAGTAAAAGTGTTATCTTTTGAGGCTATCCACGAATCAAGATTTTGATGTCCTTTTATGAGGGGAACTGCTGATCAGCCAATGTGCCATCGAACGGAACAAGTAACACATGGGCTGAGAAGTCCGTTTTATAGTAAAACACAAAATTTTTGCAAAATTCAAATTTATTTATCAATAAAGTTGCCTTCGAGGGCGATAAAGATTTTTCGATCTTTCATTACCAGTTTTGTAGTACGATTTCGTTTTAGCCTCAAAATAGGCCTCTGTTTCGGCGATTACTTCTTCATTGGTCGTAAATCTCTTTTCGGCGAGCATTCTTTTGAAGTCTGCGAACAGGAAATAGTCGCTGGGGGCCAAACCTGGAGAATACGGTAGGTGGGGAAGCAATTCGTAGCCGAATTCATTCAATTTTGCCGCCGTTTTTATTGACTTATGACACGGTGCATTGTCTTGATGAAACAGCACTTTCTTTTTCTTCAAATACGGCCGTTTTTCTGGGATTTCGTCATTCAAACGCTCCAACAACGTAATGTAATAGTCGCTGTTGATAGTCTGCCCATTTTGGAGATAGTCGATGAAAATGATTCCATGTGTATCCCAAAATACGGATGCCATAACCTTGCCAGCCGACTATTGAGTTTTTGGTCGTTTTGGACGAGGTTTGTCGCCAACTCGCCACTCAGCTGACTGCCGACTTGACTCTGGTGTGCAGTGATGGAGCCAAGTTTCATCCATTGTCACATAGCATGTCCAAATATTCGTGTATGATATATCCAACACGCTCTTTTGATATCTTCAGAGCCTCAGATATCTCGATCAACTTCACTTTACGGTCATTCGTAATCTGCAGAATCCGGGTAACACTTATCAAGCCATTTCTTTGCATCGGCTGCATTTTTTTCCATCAAAGCAATGATAAATCAACACACGAAATTACTTTGAATCCATTTTTTTTCTTTTTTTTTTTTGCAAAATAACAAAAGTTGCTTCACTCACAACGCTATATCTCGAGAACTAATCGTCCGACAGCTGTCAAATTTATACACGTATCTTTTGAAGGTTGGTACTAATTGAAAACGGTATGGATTTGCCCTCTCTTAGAAACGGCACGTATATGCGTAAATCTCGAAAAATACTTACCAAATCGATTTTAAATTTTCGGGGAATATAGTCAGATATATATATTTTTGAAAATTCTTACTGCGTATAACCCCTTAAGCGTGTGAAATTGAAATGTAACCAAAAACTGAGGCGACAAATACTACAATGTCCCAAATGTAGTAGATATTTTTGGTCGTGCATCAAAAACATTAAAAATTGTGTGTCATCCGTCATACCAATGCTCATTTACATTCCAGCTGTTAGTTCTTTGGACAAGGCCAATTGCGGGCAGCTCAACACTTAGAGATTGTGCTTTTTCCCCGCCTAAACTTGTGCATTCATATAGTAGCAATAGTACTTAAAGATCCTAATATAAATAAATCCGACACTGAAAGCACCGGTTCCCACTAGATCACCGAAATCAAGCAGTGATGGGCGCTGTAAGTATGTAGGTGGAGAACCACATGGGAACTTAGTACTCCGCGTGCTGTTGACAAAACGCGCCACATGGGCATAGTACCCCTGCATTAAGACCCAGACCCTACAAATTAATTTGTATCGTTCCCTTGATAATAGTAATAATTTGAAATTTGACTAATCGATTTCTTCTTAAAAATAAGGATTTGACCATTTTCAAATGCTGTTAAGTACCTCTCGTTCATCGCTCAATTTTCAATACAAATATATTGTACTTTTGTTTTCAAATTTTCTACCAATAAATATGGTGAGGTTTATGGGCTGGTAGAATCATTGGTACATATTTCTTCAAAAATGAGGAAAATCAGAATGGTAATGTTAATGGTAACCGTATTCGCGCCATGTTAACGGACTATGTGTTTCCTGAAATGCAAGCACATGAACAAGCAGATTTCCCATATCGGATAATTTATAATTTTTTGATGCAAAGGCTTTTGTGAAGTTTACGAGCGAATGAGATTCACGACTAATACGACTAATCTGACAACAAAATCTGGGTTTTGTGGTACATAATATATTATACATAGCCGTTTAAAGAGTCTGCATTTTCTTAGGTTTATTTGCAATGGTTCTTTTTCGTGATGCGAGGTGTAAGCATTCGTCTAAATATTTTTCGCTCTCTCTCTTTGAAGCAAACCGTCGAAATGCAATGATGAAGGCTTGTGTCGTCTGGTCGCCGACGAGCTCAAGCTGAAATCTAACTCATTTCTAATGATTTTTAAATGTCTCATGTATTGGGTCTATATGTCATTTATTTGAAGCGTAAACAACAATAATTTTTTTTCACTCAAATATGTCGAACTTTGTGCCTGAAAAATTGTTTTTGCGGGGAATTCTTCTTAATGTAGAAAACTGCTGCCGAAAGTCATCGTATTTTGGTGGAGGTTTATGGTGAATATGCGCTAGCTGAGCGAACGTGCCAAAAGTGGTTTGCACGATTTAAAAGTGGTGATTTTGGCTTGGAAAACGATGAACGTCCTGGGCAGCCAATAAAGTTTGAAGATAAAGAACTGGAAGCATTACTCTATGAAAATTGTTGCCAAACACAAGAAGAGCTCGCAGAATCTTTGAGTGTCACTCAAGCAGCCACTTAAAAACGTTTAAAAGCAGCTGGATATATTCAAAAGCAAGGAAATTGGGTTCCACATGAACTCAAGCCGAGAGACGTCGAAAGGCGATTTTGCATGTCCGAAATGCTGCTGGAACGCCACAAAAGGAAGTTATTTTTGCATCGGATTGTTACTGTTGGTGAAAAATTGATCCATTACGACAACCCCAAGCTCAAAAAATCATATGTGAAACCGGGCCAACCAGCCAAATCAACGGCAAAGCTCAATATACATGGTGCGAAGGTAATGCTCTGTATTTGGTGGGATCAGATGGGTGTGCTGTATTATGAGCTGCTAAAACCAGGTTAAACCATCAACGGACAACGCTACCGAACACAGTTAATCCGTTTGAAGAGAGCAGTAGCCGAAATACGCCCGGAATATGCGACCAGACACGAGGCAATAATTTTCCATCATGACAACGCTCGGCCTCACGTTGCTATTCCGTTTAAGAACTATTTGGAAAACAGTGGATGGGAAGTCTTACCCCACCCGTCTTATAGCCCAGACCTTGTCCCTTCTGACTACCATTTGTTCAGGTCGATGCAGAACGCCCTCACTGACATACGGTTCATATTAGAGCAGAATATCAAAAATTGGCTTGATTCATTTTTGGCTGCCAAGCCGGCGTAGTTCTTTTGGGATGGGATCCACAAATTGCCAGAAAGATGGGAAAAAGTCATAGCTTCAGATATGCAATACTATGAATAATTTTATTGTGCATGTTTTTCTTAAATAAACGTTCAAATTTTGAAAAAAAAAACCGCACGAATTAAATTACATACCCAATAAATAACAAATTACATTTTTTGTATCTTATATATTTGACCATTCTTCAAACTTATCGCATTGAATCAAAAGAAAAAAATGTCAGTCAGGTATTTAAAGACCTGAACATGTTTCAATTCAGTCGTTAATTCTGAAGAACGTGCACTTCAATAGAGTATTACGGGATCTACCAACTCTCTGAAAACTAAACGACCTTCACTTGAATATTTAACCCTAAACAACAACTTCCAACAAAACTTAGATATTGCTGTTGATAGGATAGTTATTTAACTACTGTTTGATGAATGGGGTTTACAATCTAAAGCATTGGGATTCACAGACGTCGTTTGATACGACAGATTGTAGTTGAAGTGGTTGCTTGCTGATGGGTGGGTTGTGAATTAAAACCCTGAAGGTGTATCATGCAATAATTCACGCAAGCAGTATTGGCTGTATGTAACAAATACACTTGGCTATATAGTACCTTCACGGTTGATTCTGTTAAAAACACTTATACTCCTTCTTGCTGAAGGTGTTTGACTTATATTTTCTCTCCTGCTGGTTATGCTTCATCAGTTTCTATGTAAGAAAACGGACACTTGAAATTCAAAAAATTCTTTAAAAGATGACAGCCATAATATATGAAATACCCACAATATATTAATAACAATCCAACTACCTACCAGCAGTCCAAAGCTCTTCCTCAAAACAATGATTTTTTGAGTGGTGTCCGACATTGATGTTGGTCGATGAATCTGAGGTAAAGTTCCCTCGATTAAATAACTATTTTAAGTTAAAAAATGTATAGGCTTCAAAGCTATCGGAAAACGTTGTAATATTGATAACCAGTAATAGTAACTCATTTTGACCTTTCATATTCCACTCTTATTAATTCGTTCTGTTGTACAAGAGCTCATTAGGATGGAATTTTATCTAATCTGAATCTGGTGCTCTCTCTATATTAGCGTAGACAAACTCTAAGGCACTCTCTCTAAAACACAACTTGCTTTCATGTTAAGCCACAGGGCACAACTAAATAAATACTAGCATGGGACGGATTAGGGCCATGTGGCAGATAATTTTTAACTTTGCATCAAATTGGTTGCTATGGCCAGAGCAACATCTGTATTTTGTCAAAATACAGATATTTATCTGTTCAGATCATATTTGTCCCAGGATCAAAAACTTTCGCCAATTTTTTCTGATGTCCGCTGAGACCCCAGCAAAAGGCGTCCTAAACAGAATGGTTTCCTAGTTCTGAAAGCTGATCGTTAATTTTCAATCGTCACAATATCACTAAATCTTAGCATACGCTATGGCATGTTGAAGTGACCCAGCAAATCACTTGTGTAAATGCAGAAAACTATCCGCAGAGTGACCGAAGCTTGTTGCAGACCGGTTTAAATGTGAAATATTCAAGCAGAAGTCACATCACTATTCTTCACGATGAACTCAATCCTGGTGTGCTGGTGAAAAAAATATACAAGTGTGGTTTACTTATGCTCAGTCTGTTTGGCTTGTCGATCGTGCCCTCTAGCAAACTAAGAGTAGTCACACACTCTTGAGTATTAAGTTCTTACATTTTGGTGAAATACTTTTTTTATATTTTATTTGACTGTCAATCCCAATGCTGGACATGCTTCTTCTGAAATTCTTTAAAAGATGCGTTTCCAACTTTTTCCAATTGGTAACTTTACACTTAGGCGTATTCCGTTTTGTTCATTCTGATTCGTTCGATTACCAATGAATACCAATATATGATTGCGGTTGATATATTTTATATATATATATATATATATATTTATTTTTTTTATGCTTGGTTGAGTTAAAAATTGTCCAGCACATTTCAACTAAATTAGATTACCTTTATGTTCGATTTAACTTTGCTAACGATCACAATATCACTACAACAACAGAACAAAAATTGGAATACCCCTTCTCACTTAGCACAAAATAAAAGGGGTGGTACGACTCGAAATAAACAAAGCCCCTAAATGATAGAAAAAAAATTTTCGATGCAAGCAAAGGAATGTTTTCATTTGGTTTTGAACGAGTTATTAGTATGGGAAACCGGTTTAAATATATATGGCTTTATTTATTCATTCATTTCCAACAGAAAAATGTCGGTAAAAGCTAACAATTATTCTTCTATCGTACTACTATACAATGGTATCTCACAAGGGTCTCCGTTGCCAGATGTTTTATTTATAATTGTTTTCGACGAACTTAATAGCATAAGAGCTCGATGAAAAACCTAAGATCATTACATAAAGATTACATCGAAATATATAAATATATGATAAACTATATAAATTTGGCATACTTCTTGACGGTTTATCGAAAAAACAATATTGTAACTGGCTTTACAAATAAAATCAAGATTGCTATATATAGGGTAGTTCATCGTGAGGTTTGATTTATAATGTAAAACAGAACACATATATTTGAAAGTGAACTTAAAATTTTTTATATCGGTTAAAAGAACAATTCATGGCTTTTTACTTTTTGAAAATGATACCATGTAAATGTTGGCCATGACTACGTCTGAGGTGATCCATTCTGAAGGACCAATTTTAGGCGACTAGAGCATAGCGACTGGTATCTCGCGGATAACACGAGTAATGTTGACTTCCAAAGCGTCAATCGTAGCTGGCTTATTCCTGAAGACCTGAGACTTTACAAATAGTCAAAGGTGCGGTATCGCACGATCTAGGCAAGCAATTTACCGTTACCATGCTTGAAGGCAAAAAGTCCGTTAACATGGCGCGATAACGGGGACCATTGACGGTAACCTTTTGATTTGCCTCATTTTTAAAGAAATGTGGACCAATGATTCTACCAGCCCATGAAGCACACCATTACCGTTATTTTTAATGGATGTAATATTAGCTCTTGGTACTCTTCGGGTTGCTCATCAGCCCAAATACGAAAATTTTGTTTATTAACGTATCCATTGAGCCAGAAATGTGCTTCATCACTGAACAAATTTCACGATAAAACACGTGATCTATTAAAAAAAGCCTATTGAAAATCAAACCTCACGATGAATCACCCTATACAAGCGTGCTTTTGCAGTGTTTTTTTTTTTTTTTAACGTGAATTTTGAAAATTAATTTTAGGTCTCTTTTGTGTTGTTTGTGCGGATTTTATTTCAAGTTTCAATCGAAAACGGCTCACGCCCCGTTACTAAATAATATTTACAATTTGTAATTTGGTGTCAATATTTCTTGGGCACCAAATTTTTTTTGTTTAAGATGTGTACGTTACTTAAGAGAATGATTGAATGGTACCCGCCCATCAATACCCTTTTATAAACCTGCAATTTGGAGAGAAAAAAAAATCATGTGAATGACTGTTATTTCTGTTCAACGAACCTGAAGGGATATTCTTATAAAACAAGAGGTTAAATTGTATATTCTGATGTGGAATCTGCAACTAAACCGCTTTCTCATACTTAAGCCACCACAACCTCCAGTGAAGAAAAGAGGACAACGTAACCTATATCGAGTCAAAATCTTTAACACAAAGCACCTTTCAGTCGCAATATTTTGTTGCAAATAAAAATATTTAGACCACATTTAATACGTCAAGGTGAACTAAATAATTTAGTTAAAGACCTAAATTTGTTTAAAGCTCAAACTGAACTCTTAGGTTCCAGACTTTAGCAATGGAATTTACTTCATCCAAGGACAAACGTTACAGTGTATCGACAACGTGACGCTGAATTTGTAGATTGCAATCTATTTATTGTGAAATGAATGATGATTGCGTGATTGAGTGAAGTTAGTGAATGTAATATTTAAGCTGTATGCATTTAAAATTGTATTCGCAAAAGATCGCATTCTTTTACAAACCTGCTGAGTGTTAAAAATTGCAAAATTTTAGATTTAATATTTGATAATACATATAGCTGGAAAACGCATTGTGTGAAACTGAAGAAGCCTAGCAGGAAGTAGCACCCTCTAATAAATTGTGTATCGTGCAAAAAATCGAAAGTTTTCACAGATGTCTCCAAATCAGCATATAATACCACCTTTGCGTTGTACCACGTTGAAGGTGGTACTTTGTTAAGAGCTGGAATATTATCAGAAGATGCCTCAGTTTTTACCGCCAAAGCCTTCGTCACACTTGGAGCAATGAAATTAACTGCCAGTCACTATAGCAACATGGGCCGACGGCTTTTTAGTACATAATGCTATCCTCCTTAAGGGGTCATAGGCCGTAAAAATAGGTTTTTTGTGATTTTTTTTTCAGGGAAAATATAAAATAAATCCAGTTTAAAAAAGGTAGATTTTTATTGAATTAACTGTACTAGGTAGAGTGAAAAGTAACCTCCTTGACCGCCAGAATGCGCTATTACTGCAAAAAAGGAAGTCCGTTCATATTTAGGCAGACATGCCAAATTTCAGTGCGATACTGTCTTTAGTTTTGTTTTGACAGCTTATTGTTGTTGACGTGTTTGGCATTATGTTGAGTATCGACAAAAACGATTTTTGTTCTCTCATAAAACATTATTTTTTGAGAGGCAAGGTAATAAAAAAAAAAATTGGATAAATATTATGGGGGTACTGCTCCGTCAGATTACACCGTCAAACATTGGTTTCGAGAGTTTCGTGGTGGCCGCAACTCCACTACCGATCAAGTCCGCAGCGGCAGGCCCTCCGATGCGGTTACAGGAAGCAATGTCAAAAAAACTACATGAAATGTTGTTGGCTGACCGGAAAGTGAAGGTGCGCTAGCTAGCAGATACCACAAAGATTAGTACTGAGCGCACAGGCCAATGCACCGGCGCACAAGAGCATCGCAACCTTACGGCATCGCATCGCAGACTTACGGCTCCAATTGCTGTCGCATACACCGTATTCGCCCGATTTGGCTCCCTCTTCCCAAACCTCAAAAGATGGCTCATCATCTTGACGCCAAAGACCAGTTTGAATGTCAGTTGTATACCATGAGTTAGTCCATATATTGATGTTTTTGTCTTTTAGGGTACGTGATTGTTGAAAAGTTGAAGGACTTAGGTTTGTAAGAATTCGGCTTGTTGATTAGATGAGGACATGAAACACAATTGCTCCCAGCCAACATGTCTAAAACCTCTTAAATTAATTGTATTGACTGAAACCTGGTAACTAAAATCGAATGTGTAAGGTAGATAAGGTTGTGTTTTGAGAACCCAGAAGCTGTCAATTGATCATAAAAAATAATTTTTCTGGTTTCGCTAACGAAGAAGACATCAAGAAGTCTAATAGAAGAGTCTGTAAAGTAAGTTGGTGAAAGGTTAAGTGAATTTATATTATCGATAAGGTTACGCTTTGCCAAGAGATCACTGTTTATGTCTCGGCACAGTATTTTGTTGGATGAACTGACTGAGATTTTTTCCAAAAAGGAAGTAAGGTGACACAGGTTAACTGATTTGTTTGGTCTATAGACGACTCCGAAAAGAACTGTATCAACGTTGCTTATCAGATCCAGAAACAAATAATTAATCTCATAATTACGTTGGGACCAACACTTTATTTTAACATTACGGAATTAACCAACTTTAACATAAATAGCGATTCCTCCACCAATACGGTCAATTCTGTCGTCTCGATAAATTTGATAACCTTTTAAGCGATGAATCATTTATATCCTCACTATCAGAAACTGAAAAGAACCAAGATTCAGAAACGCAAATGATGTCGACCCCGGAACCTTCAAACATATAACGAAATTCATCTATTTCTGGCCAAAGACTTTGTGCATTTATGTGACAGATCTGAAGCCCATGTTTTTGTTTAGGAAATACCCTAACCAACGATCGTAATATGACGCAGCCACCTGCCTCTAGAGATTCCCGGCTCTGAGTTGCCATAGATAAAAAGTAAAAGTAAATCTTAGAAATTTCAGAGAAAAAAAAATAAAAATAAGGAAAAAAAAGTACAATCAAAAAGTATGAAAAAGATTAAAATGGAATAAATAAAAATAGATAAAAACAATTAAAAAAGAAAACAAAATAATAAAAAAATATATATATAAGTGGCCGCTGCTGTTGCCTCTGATCGGTCGTAAAGCTTTCTCAGCTTTCGCCTAGGTTAATGAGCTT